>JAOUZG010019008.1:1811844-1868260 GCA_026289955.1 Argiope argentata | reverse complement strand
GTATATTATTTTACTTTTCTTTGGGAAATTGGTAAAACTTCCAAAATATTATGGATAAATAACGTTTTAAAGCATTTGAAAGTATATTATTTTTCACTTTTCTCTGGAGAATAGGTAAAATTTCCAATAATTTCAAAATTTTATGAAAAAAAAAACATTTCTAGGCATTTTGAAATTGAAAGAATGTCCATGATTCCTTGGGCAATTGG
Organism: Argiope argentata; assembly: GCA_026289955.1. Taxonomy (NCBI): domain Eukaryota; kingdom Metazoa; phylum Arthropoda; class Arachnida; order Araneae; family Araneidae; genus Argiope; species Argiope argentata. The sequence continues at coordinate 1,868,051 of JAOUZG010019008.1, read as the reverse complement.
AAACAATTCCAATCACTTTAGAATTTCGCAAAAAAAATCAACATTTGAAAGTAATTTCCAACCAATTTAGAACTTTGACTTTTTTCCATCCAAATGAGAAAAGTGTTGCAAATTAAAAATCCAGACTCACCTCATCCATGCTTCATGAGTGGAACGCGAGGAATGCAGAGGGAAGCCCTAGGTGAGAAAAGATTTCTGTTAATGACAGAGAAGAAGTGCCGCCAATACTCTCTAATGCGATTAAAAAGCATCTGCACTATCCGATTGCAGGCATCTGGCATCATTTGTATGGAGAGATCGGAAATAAGCAAATAATAATAATAAACCGGTGCTTTTGTCGCCTTGCTTTCTCTGTAGGTCTTTTCTTTTTTTATGAATTCTGAAACTGTGTTGCTACAATCTCAAATTATATATAGGATGTTCACTATAAATCTTGGAATAATAACTAATTTTCAAATAATTAGGGTAAGAAACGTACTTCAAATTGGGAAAAGGCTTCAACGAAATAAATGACATTATTTGAGTCAAAACACGAAGGTTTGAAAAAAAAATTGTAAAATTGTTCCTAGTTTCATTAAACATATTTTATGAAGAAAAATTTATATCGTAATATATGCAATTAAAGAGTTCCACTAATATTCATGAATAAAACTGAAAAAGTAAATAAGTATCTAATAATCGCATACAAATTTATTTCAGAGGAACAATAATCAGTTTTTGAAAAATTTAAATGTATGAGGGCAAAAAATTTTAATTTTAGTCGTCATATATTTTCTATAATTGCTCAAAAATTTGACTGAAATTTTTAAAATTGTATACAGTAATTAAATTAATAATTCAACAACTCAAAAAATAATGCAGCCTGTGGGGCAATGAAAAGAACAATCTCCTTTTATTTTGGAAAAGTAAAGTAACATAAAAAATCTGAAGAACTACAATCGGAAACCACTTAACAAATCTAATTAAACATATCTATTAAGCCTATCTAATAATTGGAATAGCCTAATCTTGAATAGAAACACTACACATGAGCAATTAACAGCAGATCCCCTTTGTTGATTGGAAAATGACAACAAATAACTATAAAAATAAGAAAAGTAAAATACCACTAAACTCGTGAAGATACTGAGGTGGAGGATTTTTGTATTTGATATGCTGATCGAGATGTTTCTACAGATTTTCATAAAGATTAAGTTCTGTTAAATTTTGAAACCAGGGTAATAACTGCAACTCTCTCTGATGCTCCTCGAATCACGCACAGACAATTTTAGACATATGGCATGTAACTATTCCTTTGAAACACGTCATTATTCGCAAGATACACGGACCTGATTATTCACTGTGTTAACCTTATTGATAATGTTAGGTAAGTACTTAAAGTTTTGAGGGTATTTTCCATAGAAATTAATGGTCTTTAAGCATGCCAAGAAAATTTGCCTTATATCATCACAATACCTCCTCCACCTTATTGAAGCGATGGTTTTGGGAAGTTTATTTTTCAGATGTCAGTGTGTCTGCTTAGACTGCACACCCTTTAGATTCTTCCAATTACTATACGTATTCATTACATGAACACTTCACAAAAGCTGCATTTCAAAAATGATGCCACCATGTTTTCTGAACCCGATAATCATACACATTTTGATTCATGACTTGCGCATTACGACAGCTAATGCTAAGGAGACACATATTCTGAAACCACCTTTATATGCCTTTCAACAAACAAACTTACCTGTGATTAGTCACAATTATGTTTAAGTCAAATAGTGTTTTGATCAAATATGATAATTCGATTGAATATTATTCATTCATATAAATTGAAATAAATTCAAGAAAAAGGATTTATCATTCCACTACCACATCCATTAACATTCTTTCTCTGTATATATCCATTAACTTTGCTCATTTCATAAGCCTAGAACCAGTTTCATTGACAAAGTAACGAAATGAAAAGGAAATATTGCTAGGGTTGATTCTCCATGTTCCTGAAATTTCAATAAATATTGAATTCTAGATCAAATTCGATAAGCATCATAATTTGGATCATTATTGAATGATGGATAAACCAGTATATCACTAAAAATAAACTTCATCATAAATGCAAAGTAAAATAAAGATTAAAATGAAATCTGCTATGCTTATTTCAATGCATCATGTTAGAACATAATTTCTTGAACGGCCAAGCTTGGCCTTGTTCGTTCAAGTTAAATTGTATACATTTTTTCATTTTAATTGTTTCATTGAATGAGTCACTTTAGTATTGCAAACGATCTAAAAAAACTGTCTCGCGTTGATTGTTTAAAAAATATATCACATTTCCTATTTATTTCATTTCATATAATCACGTGCTCAAAATGACATTTTTCTAGGTTTTTATTTGCTGTAGTCATTAACTTTTTTTAAAAATCTTTTAAATCAGGGCTTTTGTAAATAGGATGGCATCACGTTATTGAAAGCTGATTTTTTGAGATGTCCATGCAGATAATAACATTTTTATTTTTTGCCTACGAATTTTTATTGACGCCACAAACCTCATTCCTAAATCAATATCACGTTCTGACATGATATCAAATTAATTAATAACATATAATGAAATATGAATGCAATAATATTTTAGAGGTGTAAATCTCTGAAAAGTTATCTACTTTTGATACATAAATAAGCATATGAAATAAAAAGTAAAAGAGATAAACTATAAATATTCCTTTTTTTAAACAATCTGAGATAAATAAAGGTCCATCAATGCATCAACATACCGAAAGGTTTCCCAAGTGAAGTTTCCGAATCTATTTAGATATTGCTAGACTAATTTTCGACTGTATGAGTATTTGATCAGTTTTGAAAGCTCGATAAGTATTGAAATTTCAATATATATCGAAAAAGCAATAATTATTGTATATACAATAAGTATCGTAAGTTTCATTTTCTTAAAGCATTCGATCAAAATTGATGAGCATCAAAATTTTGATAGTGATCAAATCAAAGGTGAACAGTCATTTTATTTAAACTTTCAATCTGTCGCAAAAAATTAATCTTTATAATAAATAAAAACACAATTTATTGAGCAATATGTTACGTGACAGCAATGAAGCAGTATTTTTAGAAATATCAAATTAGAAATATTACATATTTTTGAAAATTCAAAGGCACATATACGGTATACAAGAAAAAGAAATAAAATCTTGATATTATGAAGAATTAATTTTGGAATTTTAAATTTCAAAGTGTATCAAAAATTTGATTAGAAGAAATATTTATTCAATAAATAAATGGCGATGTAATTTTGGAATTTTAATTTTTTAAAAATTTTATTTCCAGAATAATACGTTTATATTTTTTGTTGTCATTATGCTAGTAAGTCAACAAATTATTTGTAAATTATCTCCAATAATAAAAATAATACAATTTAAATCACAAACTTTTAATACAAGAGCATTAAAATTTGAATGATATAATAAGCATTTAAAAAACGAAAAATGAATAAATTTAGTATCTATACTTATAACATAAAAGGCAGTGAAAGTTGCTAATACATTTCATGTTCATTGAAAATAAATACATACAACTATATGAATCAAATTTTAAATTAAATTTTAGAATAAATACACTAACCAGAAAAATGTGTAATGATTCAAATAATCTTATAAATTTAAAACTGAACATAAAATTTGTATTAAATAGCAGTTTAAATACTTGATATATATTGGAAGAAAAAGTATGTAATTTTTGGTCATATTTCATATTGTTTCATCTTTTTATTCGATTTAGTTAGTAATAGGATTATTAATTTTAGAAAGCTAACGCAAAGTAAAGCACTGCAATTGTTAAAAAATTGTTAACAAGTATAAAACGTACCAATGATAAAAGTTCGAGTAAACATTAGCTAATAATCGGAAACAAAAATTCATTGGGTGCAACGACTTACTGGATCGCAATTCATCGTGTACATGATTTCTTGACATAATATATATCAAACGATTTTTTTTCTTTCAAAAACTAATATTGGAATATCTGAAATACTTCTCAAATATCGATTATTTTCAATATATCGAAATCCGGCACAGTTCTACTATATAGGGAGAAACAAAATAACATTTTACTGTCATGAAACAAATTATTTAATAAATATTGGACAAAAAAAACATTTCAAAACAAGATTACTTTTTTTAAATTTTTACCTATTTATTTCTTGCATGTGGTATAAAACCTGTAATAAAGTATTTAGACATCAATTTAAAAATTTCTGCAGATTTTTCAGCCATTGATTCATTTATTTATTTTTTCTTTTACAAGTTGAATTCTTTTTTCTGCTTTTATAAGCTTTAAAACTAGGATCTGCGGAGGCAAACGATTTTTGGTGAAAATGGAATATTGAGCGAAATTCAAATAATCAATAAATAAAAGTATAAAGAAAGTAATTCCTTTTTTTAATAATTGAAATAAGAAAAAGAAGAATGAGCATAAAAACATTTAACACTTTTCTTCTCGAGTTCTAGAATTCTGCTGCAGCAGAAATAGTTGTTTAATGCTATTATTTTCTTCAACAATAAAAAAATATATTCACACAATTCAATTTGAATGATTTGGAAGATAATAATGGTTCACACAAATAAAAAAGATCACAGAACATGTTTCTCAAAAAAGAAAAGATCCTTTTTCTTCGTGGAAAACGGTTTAGTTTCCTTACATTTATTTGAATTTCAGTGATGAACTTATAGGCCTCGTTAAATAGCCATAATATTTTTTTTCATTATTTGAAGTTCTGGGTATTTCTGAATTATATTATTATTTATTTATTTCGTAGACGTATATAAAAATAAGGAGAGATTTTAATGCAATACTTTTTATCTAATTAAATTAACTTTCTAGTTGTTTTAAAACTAATTAAAAATGTTTCCAAAAATATTAAAAAATGAAATACATTGAAAAATGACGGTAGAGTAATTAAAAGGTTCGTCGCAGCCTAGCAACAGAGTACTTTTAAATTTCTTTACTTCGAAATTATCTTTCTCATTTCAATCTATAAATTTTGAAAAATAAAAATTGAAATATAGAAAAAAAATTGTCTATGATTTTATGACATTTCGAACACACACACACACACACACACACACACACACACACACACACACACAATGAATAACATTTAAATGATTTGATGAAAGCAAATAGCAGAGTCGTGGCCGAAATCATGGAGAAGACAGGTTGAATTTTCAAGTTCTTTTTATTCCACCATGGGAGCAGGCATTATTTACAAGCAAAAGCGGCGTGCACAACGCAGAACTGACGTAAAAGCTAAGTGTACAAAAAGGGGCGGGAAATAATTATCCCTGGTCTTAAATACCAAGACTTTGATAAGGAAAATATTTTTATAGAGCTTATAAAATCAGATTTCACTGGGGATTTCTATGTCTCAAGCATAAGAGGCAAAGAAAATACAAGCATCTTTTTAAAGGAATTTTCTTTAGGTCAGCAATTTTCATCTCTCCCATGGAGTGTGAGAAAGTGACCGGCGTTTAGCTGTTTCAGCAATTTTACACAGCTTCTGTTGAATTAATTAACTAGAACAAGTGGAAATGGATAAGTAAATAAGAGAATATTTTAGAACGATATTACTATGGGCTAAATTAAAAGACAGGGCTTTGGAAATTAAATACGATTAAAATTTAGAGTTTAAAATATCATTACACACACACACATATTCGAGGAGTCGATATACTCATCTTTCTCGACGGATAATTTTTCAGCTTTTCAACTGCAATGGTTTTTGTCTCGGAGCATACGAGCCCATATATGGTTCCGTCAAAAGACCTCCAAAATATAAAACTTTTTCATTATTTTTCTTTTAATAAGTCTTATTGATACTTACATAGAGCAATTTCCACCGCGAAACAATTTTTTTTCAACTCTTTATAAATTCATGCAATAAAGGGTTATGTATTGCAATTCGAAAAGTAAACACTTTTCTTTCTCAAGTCTTGAATAATAAGCGTGCAAAGTTTGAAACAATTGGACATGGTTTAAAAATAGTTGTTGAACTTATAAACGTAACAGGATTTTCATTCATATCAAGAAAAAGAGGGAATTCGAGAGATTTATTTGTCACAGACTATTTGATCTACTATAATTGAAAGAATGGTTAATTTTTATAATAAAGAGTTATAAGACATTTAGTAAATTATAAAAATTACATGAACAGATTAATTAAGAATATACCGAATGATAATGCATTTAAGAGTATTTGTAGCAGCTATATCTGTGTATATGTAGCAGCTATATTTGTATTATTATTATCTTTGTTTTCACAAGTTTGTTCTTAAAGAATTGGCAAGCACCAACATATTTACACAAATATTTGCCATTTGTAATTTATAATATTTGCCATAGCGAAATAATGTTGAATAATTAATACGAAACCGAAGCACGTGCTTTATAAACAGACGTACATAATGGGGAATAATTTTAATTCCTTAAATTCATTTATAAAAGAATATTCTAATCTTCGGATAGAAAAATTTCCATTGGAGAATAAAATTACTTAGGATGAAAACATTAAAAAAAATGAAATAACAAATATATAATGATTATTAAAAAGTGAGATAAGTATCATGAAAGTAAAGATATTTCTCGTATATATTTATGAGCACTGTCAAAGAAAAAATATATATTAACTAACATTCAGAAAAAAAATCCTTTTCCTAAATTATCACTTTAATAAAATATGTTAACAGCAGTATCCGTAAGATAAAGCAAGATTAAGGGCGTAGAAAAAACAACCATAAATGTTGTTTTAGTTACGAAAAAAAAAGAAAAAGAAATCTACATCTACTTCAAAAAGCAAAGGTCAAATTTATAGCGCGAAAAAATAAGCTATGGAATGGAATGCATAACCTTGATTTTCTAATTTCAAAACGAAAACTCTACATAAGAATAAAAAACATTTAGTAAGATAAACAATAAAGAAATAATTTAAAGTGCAGGTATCCTGAATAGGCAATGAATTTATTTGTTTAAGATTTATTTTGAATTGGAATTATCTGGTTTTAAAACTGTTATAATTATTTATCTGCATTTATAACCTGTATTTTTTTCGGTATATTCAAAATCGGATTCGATAAACATGTTGTGCATACTACGCCAGTTATTGGTGATTTGTACCACTCACTCATTGACATCAAACCACAAACATATTGATTAACGAGATCCGATACATTTGCATAATAAAATAAGTTATAATGATTATTTCATTCAGTTTTATTGCTTTATTTTTACCAGTTTTTTTTTTCGCCAATTGATATTCCACATTTACTATAAATGCTCTAAATTCGATTTCGCTATAAATGAAATTGTCCGAGAAATAAGAAAATATATGTAATAAATCAATCTATCTTGCTTCGTCATCGCAAACTAAGAAAGTCGGTAGTTACCATAATAACTTTACTAAAGTGTACAATTTAAAAAGTTTAATGCAATGATAATAAATACGCATGATTAAGAATTTTACAATCCACCTGAAATTTTTACTTTTAAATGGCCTACTTAAAATAATGGAAAAGGCAATTAGAGAAAAATGTTTCTTGTATGACTTTCAAGTGAAAATTCAAGATTCATTCTCGTAAAAAATCAAGTTTTCAAAATGTTTAGAGAATGAACCACTGCAATGCAAAAATTAATCCATCTTTTAGAAAGTTTTTTTTTATTCAAGATAAATCTTTGATTTATATGGAGTCAAAGATTTAATTTTAAAAATATTTTTGAACTTTTACGATGTGTTAAAAAAATGGTATCATTTCCTTTTCCATAGAATGTCCAAGGAAATAAATAACTTAGCAATCGACATCACGATTATTGAAAATATAAAAAAAGAGCTTCAAAAATATCAAATTTTCTATTTATTTCATTTCATATAATCACATGCTCAAAATTACATTTTTCTAGGTTTTATTTGCTGTAGTAATTATCTTATTTATTTTTTTTGCTCGTGCAGATAATGAAATTTTTATTTTTCGCTTACAGATTTTTGTTGAAGCCAAAATGCTCATCCTCAAAACAGCATCATGTTCTGATATAATAATAATGATTAAAATTTTTACTTTTTATTCTGAACTCTTAAGAATCTTGATAAGTTTAAATTCATTTATTAAATTTCAAAAATATTACTACGCTATTAAATAGAAGTTATCTTTTTTTAAAAATAAAAAGAAGCGAGATAAATGGCTGGATCTTCAGAATATAAAAGTATATCGAATGTTTATGAAATTTGACCCGATGCAATGCAATGAAATTATGTGACACCCAAGAAGTTGCTTAATTTAATATGCATTATCAAATATTGAGTAGATTTGTTTATTACGTGAAATAAATTTTACTATAAAAATTTCCCAGATTGAATTAGTTTATATGAGAGAACAGTATTTTTAGGAGAATTATTTATTTTTTATAGAAAAAGAATTGCCAAGTTTCTTAATTTATTTAGTATTCGGAGTTCGTACTTAATTATTATTCGGTGATTTGTTCTTATAAGGAAATAAATTCAATCCTATCCCAAAGAGTTATAGTAGATATTCGATTAATAATTTTCCATAGTATCCATGCCACCTTTAATTACATGGAAATTTTTATTGCTTATAATTTCTAAGCTTAACTTTCACAAATTAAAAAAATATTTCCCGCTCTTTTTATTCGGTATATTTCACTTTTTTTGCTGTTTAAAGAGACTGTTCTATGAATAAATGAATTCATGAATTTATTATAAAAAGTTTGATATTAAGTTACCTTCTACCCTATCTCATACTTACTATAAGAAAGTAGTAGTAACTAATTTTATCAAATACTACTCTCATGTTTTATTTATATTGAGGCAATATATCGGTCTTCACTCATTTATCAAAAAAATATATTCAGACTTTTGTGATTCGATTTTCTGTATCTGTAAAGTTAACGAAGCATTTTAGCTAAAAATTTGAATTTTGGAAATTTTGAGACATTAAAATGGAAGAAAATAAAGCTTCAATTTCAAGAAGCATTCATCATGCTACTGCAAAATGATAAAATCGTTTATGCATAAACCTTCCTTTAACAAAAAAATTTCGAATTTTTTTTTAAATATTACAAGAAAATTCTATATAATTTGATATATACAAAAGATCTCCTAGAAATAAGTTATATGCACTAAACTCGCACAAAGTACAAAATCTTAAGAAATACCGTTTCATATTTCTTATAGATTTGACCATGCCATTTAATGTATGCGTTTCCATCGTATATAGTTTATTGTATTACTAGCGATATAAAACTATCATAAGAAGAGATCTTCCGATTTTAAGATTAATTATAAGCTTATTTTCACTTTTGTGTGAAGTATCATAATTTTGAAATGGTGAAACTTGGTGCACTGGAATTTAAAGAACATTAAATTTATAACATGCAATTTACTTTTAAGGTTTTTATACGTTTTCATAATTTTAATATTCTTTTTAATGATTAAAATAGGTATGTAATAGACTTTCAACATCATACGTTTTAAAGGAATATATTTCAAAAACTTTCACTGTTTTAAATTGTCATTAATTTCCCAATATTGTCTTGATACTCTGAAAAATGCCGTATTATATATTTGCTATAGCATTCCAAATAAAGAAACTATTGTTTCAAAATTATTCGAAGACCATGAGCTAAACAAACGAGTGCATTCTACGATCTGTTGTTCAAACCTAATACTTTTTTAATTAGATAAGGACTAAAAACAACCTGGATTAAAATTATAATTGTGAAGATTATAAATTATTATATGGTAACAGTCAACATCACAGTGTCTTCACATACATTTGTTATTTATGGCTTTAAGAAAGTAATTTATTTAATGTAACTGATACTCACTAAATATAATTTGAAGGCAATAAACGTATCAAAAGTTTTTTAAAATTATCTCTAAATGTTTTTAAAATGTATTTAAAAATTCTAGTGAAAAACTTCTATTAGCTACAAGAACGAATATAATTTCTCATAATGAAATAACGTCTATTATAATATTCTTTTCTTCCCTTAATTTAATTCTTCAATATACACTTTTTTCATTCTAATGCAGTTAACATTATAAGGTTTGCAGCCAAACTTTCTGGTATACGATGGAATGTAAAACGAAAATTTAATAAAAATATTAGAGCCATTGAATGGAATTCTTGAAGAACGAATATAATATTATTGATAATATAGAATTCAAAATTGCATATACTACTTATTTTTACAGAAAAAAATTAATTTTTAACATACAACAAACACATCTCAACAAGCATTTTATTATTTTAATATTAATGAAATGTAATATATTACAAACTGGGACATATTATCAATATTGAAACACTCAGCAAAATTAAAATAATAATAACAAGAAAATTCCACGAAAATACAACTTTTTTGTGCAATTTTAAATGTATTCCTCTATGTCCGCAAATGCAAATAACAGAATAAAATGTAATACCATCTATTTAATTTACTGCAGAAACATTTGGAATACACTTGTAACTTAGCAATACATTTACAAGAGATTAAAATACACACATTACTCTCACAATGGGTTTAATGAAATACAAAATTTAAATGATTGAAACATGACAACGGTAGCAAAGGAGCAAGATTTAAGTAGAATTTTCAGAACACTTAACACTTAAAAGTTAGGTATTGAATATCACTTACAAAATTAAACTAGAATCAAAATTTTATACTTAATATAAAAAATAATGAACTCGTAACACATAACACAAAAACATTCAATAATACACACCATCACTAATTTATGAAAATTTGCAATATCATTTACCGCAACTTTAGAACAGCACAATAGTTGAAAAATATTTGTTGCGATACAATTTTCAGCAATTTTAAAACAGCACAATAGTTCAAAATTATTTAAGGTGACCAGGCAGCTTTAAACTGATTTTTTTGCAATTTTTATCTTAACAATTTGAAATTTTACAGGCATTAAGAGTAACACTATAGGAGATGAACACAAAAGTTTAAAGCATTTACTTAATTTATTTAGAAGTTAGGAGGTTAATATAATATAATATTAGCGATAAATAACGTTAATGAAAAATGTTTCAAGAGCTCCAAATTTGTTCGAAAGAATTCCAATTTATATTATTACTTATTCTAACCCTTTTAGAACAAAAGTTGGGATTAATCTTGAAGTTTGAGGGCGAAATATCAAAATTAATCAATATAATACCTTAAAATTACTGATTTTTTTTAAGTTTGTTTTGAGTTATTATATTGATTAATTTTGATTTATTGATTAATTATATTAATTAATTTTGATATTATATTGATTAAATTCGTACTCAAATTTCAAGATTAATCCCAACTTTTGTTCTAAAAGGGTTAAAGTAAGTAATAATAAAAATTGGAATTCTTTCGAACAAATTTGGAGCTATTGGAACAATTTTCATTAACATTATTTATCACTAATATTAAATGATATTAACCCCTCCCCCTAACTCATAAATAAATTAATAAAATGCTTTAAACTTTAGTGTGTCATCTCCTATAGTGTTACTCTTAATGCCTATAAAATTTCAAATTGCTAAAATGAAAATTGCAAAAAATCATTTTAAAGCTCCCTGATCGCCTTAAAAACCTAACCATAAAATTAGAACAATTTAGTTCTAAAAATATTATAATATGAACAGATATAATTTTTGAACATGCTACATATATAGCATATATAAAACTACTTCTTTAACCATCATTTTCTTTAAAAAAATTACACCAGAAGAGAATTTTAATCACCTAGAAACAATTTTAAACTCTTAAAAGTATAAGGAAATACAGAAAAACTCTGAATTGGAGATAATTCTATTACCAAAGTAAACAAAATTTCAAAATATTTTGTAATTCCTGAAGTTTTTTAAGCTACTGTTAAATGACTTTACAATATAAAAATTTTAAAAATTAAAAAAGTTTAATACTTCAGATGCAATTTGTGGTTCGTCATTTACCAAATTCTTCCAATCAACCGTGGAAATCCATGCATCGATATTTGTTGCAATCAAGGCTAGCACAGACGATTTCAGCAGTGCATCATTGTGAGAAAGAGCTACTTTCATAACTCGAAATATATTTTCCCTCGAAATGTGAGGTAATATTAAATTCACACAGAGAGGACGGAGTTCAGTAATGTCATATTTATCAGCAGCGTAGTACAGGTCAAGTATGAAATCTATGTTAAAATTCGAAGCTACAACTAATAACTTGCCAGAGTATAAGAATGAAACGAGAACTCTAAGCACAGGCATTTCGATACCTGTTATGGCAACAGTGTTGCTTTTCGATTCTCTGACATCATTTTGAAACATCTTAGCAAAAACTGAAGATCGGGCACACAAGACAGCTTTACTTACAGTCTCGGTTTCTTCGCCAACTTGTAGTATCACTTTCTCCTTACACATTGGTTCCGAACAACTTCGCAATGCAACTGCTAATGACTTAAGGTTGTATAAACTATCCGTTGAAACAAAGCTTTGAACTGAGTTTGTCTGAAACGTGTTTGCAAGTATTTTCATTCGACAGATAAAAACTACAGCATCATTCGGATGTTTTTTCAATTTTAAGAAACTTTCCTCATTAGAAGATAATGTTATCAAATCATAAATGTACCAATTATTGGTATAACGCGGTGGATCGTGTAGACTATTTGAAAATAATGTTTCAGAGCCAATACACATAGAGACGAAACACTTCAAAGTAGAAATATCGCTTTCAATACTAAATACAATTTTGTCTTTGGAACCGAATAAAGAAGCATAATATGTATACCCGTTCTGCATATTACAGAGCAATGAATTAACACTCAAATTTTCGAGAAAAGAAGCCTTAGGTAGGGACCACGTAAAAAAATAATATTCATTCTTGCCATTGGGGAAAGTTTTTTTATGCATACAATATTTACCCATGTTGTATCAGATAATACTTTGAAATCCAGCACAAAAATGTATAAGTAAATAAAAAGTTTTCTAGCATAGACCACACGTATTTTAACAGCTCCGAACAACAATTCACAGAGGAGCAAAGCGAATTAACCTACTAGCTTAAAAAAACCATCCTTCTTCATTCCAAAGGTTCCTTTTACAGACGCTAATTAAATTCAAAGAGTCATCACAAAATTTAGCTGTTGCAACAATCGCAGATAAACAGAACATAATTCAATGTTCCTGACTACACTTCGTTATCATGTAAAGGGTTTGTTTAATTCTCCATCAAGGTTATTTGAGAATGAATACCAAGCAGACCGTTGATAGAAAAAAGTAATTATTTACTTACTTTACTTCTAGTTATTTGAATCCTGCGAAAAAGATTTTATTTACTTATTTATTCATAAATATAAGAATATAGCTACGAAGCTTAAGAAGAATAAAACATTTATATTGCGAAAACGTAATGAGTGATATCAAATTTTTGAGTGTAATATCAGAATAAATATTAATTTATTTGAGTAAAGAAAAGAAAAACTCAATAATGGCTAAGTTTGAAATTCGTTCCTTACCATCAATTCAATATTTTATTCATGCAGATTGTCAAAAAAAGTTAACTTAATGATTAAGTTTACCAAAAAAAAAGATTAAAATGAAATCTGCTATGCCTATTTCAATGTATCATGTCAGAACATCATTTCTTGAACGGCCAAGCAACACGGGCTCGTGCAAGTTAAATTACATTTTTATTCATTTTAATTGTTTCATTGAATTAGTCACTTTAGTATTGCAAACGAACAAAAAAACTTTGTTTCGCATTTATTGTTTTAAAAAATATATCAAATTTCTTATTTGCTTCATTTCGTATAATCACGTGCTCAAAATGACATTTTTCTAGGTTTTATTTGCTTTTGGCATTAACTTATTTTTTTAAATCAGAGCTTTTGTAAATGGGTGGTATCACGTCATTAAAAACTGATTCTTTGAGACGTTCGTGCAGATAATAAAATTTTTATTACCAGCACGAACTTTTATTATTCGCGCGGATTAAAAATTTTATTGTTCCCCTACAGATTTTTGTTTACACCTAAAACTTCCTCCTAAAAACCTAATAATCTGACTCCCAAAAACCTAATAATCTGACATGATAAAAAAAACCACCACTTTTTAAAGTAATAATTTGGTAGAGTGCACAATGGCTTTTGACATTCTTGGAAATGTTTCAATATATTATCTTTATTTTTATTAAGGATGTCTATCAGATTGAGTGAAATAATTCTTCATCTGTAGTAGCATCCATACCAGATTTCCTTTTTAAACAACAACGAAAGATCCCAAAAAAAACTTTACTAAGAAGTATTCAAAAAATTTAGTTTTAGCTATTAAAATTAGTAATGAAAAGCAACTATATATTCGAGTTCTACTCACAATTACAAACTATAAGAAAATTATTTAATTATGAAAATTGACGTATGCTTGATAAGCCTAGTGATTAGATGCTCTTATTAGCTGAAATATTTCGGAATATTAACTGTTTTATTCCGGATTTAAATATAATATTGGTGCTTTTCCATTAGCCGGGCGAAAGGCGAAAAATCGCCAAATAATGTAGAATTCTGCCAAAATACTGATAACAATTTTTAATTAAAAAAAATCGCCAAATAACGTAGAATTTTGCCACATATCGTTGGCGCCCGGCTAACGGGAAAGTACCATAATATTTTGTATTCACAAAAGTTAAATTAAATTAAATTTTATAAGAACCTTCTTATGGAGAATATTTTTAAACAAATACTATGTAATATAATGTAGACTTTTTTTTTCTTCTCTTCCTTTTCCTTAAAAAGGATGTATACTAATTTTTAGATAATAATAAGAATATTTAAGAAAATACATATTTCTCCATAGTTTACTTTTGCTAGTGAAAAAATGGGAATGCACTCATGAGATGAATTTTCCTAAAAAGACAAATTTGCTTAAACCATAAAAACGCTCGCCCCTTTCGCTTATTCGAAGACGCGCATCGGGCACCGTGGGCCGGTGTATTTTTTAAGAAAATGTGAAGAAAACTGCTAGAAAACGCCAGTTGCTTAAAAGCACAATGAATAAAACAAAAAATAATATTTTTAAATAAATACTACTTGCGAAATTTTGAATTGAAATATATTTTAAACACGAAGTGTTCGCAAGATATTTAAGAATTAAACTTAAAAAACTGGAAAAGGTGAAGGCTTAAATTGAAATTATCATTTCATGATAACTAAGTAAAATATATCAGCATATTCAAAATAATAAAAAAAGAAGTGGGGTGGAAGCCTCCTAAGCCAGATCACATCCATCAGAGACGTCACTTTTGCCTAATAATTATGCTACTCTGCTACAAACCAGAGCGTTGCGAGTTCGATCCTAGAGCAATCTACCCATTCACCAGCTAAGGTCAAAGAACCAGTCGCCCAGTCACAACCGCTTGCCCAATTTAGTTTCAAATGAAAGCTCATGACTGCTATGTACACAGAAGTGACAAAAGTCATGGGATGACTGTTAATATCGTGTCGGTCCTCCTTTTGCCCGGCGAAGTGCAACAACTCGACGTGTCATGGAGTCCACAAGTCGTTGGAAGTCCTCTTCAGGAATATTGAGCCATGCTGTCTGTATAGACGTCCATAATTGTGAAAGTGTGGATGGTGCAGGAGTTTGGGCACGAACGGACCTTTCGATGATGTCCCATAAATGCTCGATGGGATTCATATCGGGCGATCTAGGTGGCCAGATCATGCACTGGAATTGTCCGGAATGTTCTTCAAACCAATCGCGAACAGTTCTGGCCCGGTGGCATGGCGCATTGTCATCCATAAAAATCCCATTGTTGTGTAGGTACATGTAGTTCATGAATGGCTGCAAGTGATCTGCAAGCAGCTGAACATAACGATTTCCAGTCAATGATTGGTTCAGTTTCACCAGAGGACCGAGTCCATGCCATGTAGAAACAGCCCACACCATTATGCAGCCACCACCAGCTTGAACAGTGCCTTGTTGACAGTTTGGGTCCATGGCTTCGTTGGGTCTGCGCCACACTCGAACTCTACCATCAGCTCGTAACAACTGAAATCGTTATTCATCTGACCACGCCATGGTTTTAGACTGGTCTAGGGACCAGTCGATATGCTCACGAGCCGAGGAGAGTTGCTGCATGCGATGTCGTGCTGTCAGTAAAGGCACTCGAGTCGGTCTTCTGCTGTCATAGCCCAAGGAAGACAAATGTCGCCGCACAGTCCTATCGGACACGTCCCTCGTACGTCCCACATTGATTTCTGCAGTTATTTGACGAAGTGTTGCGCGTCTATTAGAATTGACCATTCTACACAGACGTCGGCGGTCTCGGTCGTTAAGTGCAAATGGTCGCCCACTGCGCTGTCCATGAACGGATGGGATGCCTGAAATTTCATACTCTCGGTACACTCTTGATACTGTGGATCTCGGAATGTTGAATTCACTAACGATATCCGCAATTGAATGGCCCATGCGTCTAGCTCCAACTAACATTCCACGTTCAAAGTCTGTTAATTCTCGTCGTTCCTCCATAAATCACGAAAATCCTGTTCACATGAATAACTTGAACACAAATGAAAGCTCTGGAAAACGAACTGCGCATTTATACTTTTTCGCTGCGATACTACTGCCATCTGTATATTTGCATATTGCTATCCCATGACTTTTGTCACTTCAGTGTATGTCATTAAGGATCAACTACTTTCAACCAGCTTCACTTTTGAGAAAAAAAAACAAAGATAAAATACTTCGATAATACATTCTCTGCGATGAATCCTTGTGACAGAGTTCACCAGCCAAAACCACTGCGCTGATCTATATAATTTGGATTTTATTACTCATACCCACTAAATATGTCATTAAGGGACCTAGATATGTCATCGTCATTTCAGTCCCCTCCATTTTTGAGAAAGATTGAAAAAGCACATCACAGTAAATTTTTATAGAGAATTTTTGAAACAAAATTCATCGCTGAATTATCCTATAAAATTTTCATTTCGTATGAAAGCTAATGACCTCTAGATACGACACTAAAAATCATTAATCTTTCATTATCCTCTGATATCATATCGGGGGATTACTCTACTCTAATTTTACTCTAATATTCTTTTTGGGAAAAGTTAGTTCCAAAATTCGCCAACTCCAACTTATATCTATTTTTAAAAATTTCGATTTTTATGGAAACACAAAGCTTTCAGTTCGGTCATTTGTTTTTCGCCAGCCTTCATTTTTGGAAGATATAGAAAAAACAAAATCTTGCTCTATATTCACTATTCTCTCCCGATAAAGTTTGCCATTTTCAACCGAAGAAAATTCAAAAAGGTTTTATTTCGTTTCAAAGCATTTGACTCATAAGTACATCAGAAATGGTGATCGATCTTCTTTCTCACCATTTTGAGAAATAAAACTTGCCCAGCTCTCATTTCAACAGTTGGAGTTATTCAACCAATTTTCACCACCAACTTGAAGATTTCGACATTTCAGAAAGCAGTAACACATTGTTCTTTAACACTTATTTATGCTATTGTAAGTATTTTTCGATTGTACTTTCGAATTGATAGGATGCAGTTAATCAAACCAGTCAATGACGGATTCGACTTAATTATTCTTATTAAACAGTAGCTTCTTTGACTGTCATCGATCATATCGATGGTTTGATGAATAACCTCTAAACTACTACTACATGTACTATTTCAAAATATGGTAGAAAAATAATAATTGTACAGAATTCTGATTTGCTTTGCAAAATACTGAAGTCGATCTAGTTGATAAATTAGGAGCTTTTTGTAAATATAATATGGTCTCTCGAAAATGAATGTGAAATGGTCTGGAGCTTTTATACGAAATAAAAATTGGCGAAATCAGTACATTAAATATTTTATTTCGTGTTTATAATTGACTAACTATCAATTAAAAACACATTTCGGTCTGAGGATTGGTGGTGATTGATGGTTCCTCCAAAGATTAGGAAAATTAATGATGTTGATCTGCATCTATATCTATCTATACTTACAGTGAAGGTGAATGTGCGTGTATGTTTGTTGATTCTCTTCAGGCCAGTCCGTTTGACCTACATCTACGGAATTTGGTTCATACATGCTATAGGAGAGAAATGTACATCTCGGAACGAGTTTTCTGAATTTTTAAATAGAATTTTGAATAATTAAAAATTATAACAAATTTGGGTATTTTTTTACTTTCAAAATATTTTAGCACAGGCAAGACTTTTACATCAAGTTAAAGTTCAACTAGAGCAAATTATGATGACTTTCACCAACGTGTTGCCATTACATCGATGAAAAAAGTTAATAAAGATTAAAATGAAATCTGCTAAGCATATTTCAATGTGTAATATCAGAACATCATTTCTTGAACGGCCAAGCACCGCGTGCTCGTGCAAGTTAAATTATACTTTTATTCATTGTAATCGTTTCATCGAATGAGTCACTTCAGTATTGCAAACGATCCAAAAAAAAAAAAAAAAAAAAAAAAAAAAAACTTTGCCTCGCATTGATTGTTTTAAAAAATATCACATTTACTATTTATTTCATTTCATAAAATCATGTGCTCAAAATGACATTTTCCTAGGTTTTATTTGCGGTAGTCATTAAGTTATTTTTTTAAATCAGAGCTTTTGTAAATGCAATGGTAACATGTTATTAAAAGCTGATTTTTTTTAGATGCTCGTGCAGATAATACAATTTTTATTTTTCGCTTTCGGATTTTTTGTTGACGCCAGACACCTCATCCTAAAAACAATATCATGTTCCGATATGATAATATATTTTTTAACAACTAAATGCAAGAAAAAAAATTCTAGAACTTTTTATTATATCCATATTAATAATTTAATAAATCAGTTTCATTTAAGGCAAACGTGGTTTAATACAGAGAGGATACCCCATTAGCCGTCACATTTTGTCGGGGTCTATTGATAACATGGGGGGGGGATAAGTGGAAAAAAATTAGTTTGAGAAGTTGCCGACCGGGGAGAATGTGGCGCTTTTGATCTAAATTTTAAGTTCAACTGCACGATAAAATTTTAAAAAGTTACAATAAATAGATAAGTGAATAAAAAAGAATTAATTTTTCCATAAATGTGCTTTATTCGAAAAAATAACTCCTCTAATGATGGCAAATTAAAAGAAAAAAGGATTTTATTCGACTTCCTTTTTATTCTTTTTTTTTATTCGGTAGAATCACTTTACCGGAGAAGACATCAGCTATTTTCAATATGTTCCCCATTTTTTAGACTAAACATTGCAGCTGAATGCAATATTTGAGGAATGCATGCTCATAAAAGTCTGTGTTATGTTTTCCTTTAAAACTCAGTTCGAGACTTGACCAAGTTAAACCTCCGATTTTAAATCATCCAACAGGAAAAGAGTCAGATAGGGTTAGATCAGGGGAGCGAGCTGGCCATGTAACATTCATCCGTGACTAATAACTCTTTCTTCTGTAAAGTGATGGAGCAACAGTTGCTGTCCGGTTGTACCAATATGTGGTGGTGTTCCATCCTGCGTAAAGACAATTTTATCAAGGCATTTCCTTTTCTGAAATTGTGGGATACTCAGCATATCATATCTTTGAGCGTTTACGGAACTGGTCCTGCTTGGGTAATAGTTCCAAAAATGTATGGTCCGATCGTAAAATCTGCTGTAAAACCACACCAAACAGTTACTTTTTGAGAATGAGTAAGATTTCTTAAAATGTATGGAGATGTTCAGATACCCAAATTCTAGAATTTTGAGTGTTAACAGCATGATATTAAATGCTCCGCTTATCTGTTATAACTTAAAATACTATCGCAGGCGTTGACTACGTAATCTGGATTTTGCAATTTTCCCCCGCCTTTTATGCAAATTTTTAGCTGTCTTTAGGTGCAAAGCGTCACATTTTCCTCTATCTGCAACATTTGGAACTAATTGTGTTTTACCATGTCAGAACATGATGTTTGGGGGATGAGTTTTTTGGCGACAACAAAAATGCGTGGGCAAGGAATAGAAATTTTAAATTTCCTTTCTCAAAAATAGGACTTCAAAGACTCAAAAATATTGGTAAATGGTTGTAAGTTCGAAATAAAGACATTTTTAACTTCCAATTCGACACTTTTTGTTCAGATGATTTTTTTTTTCAGCTTTTTTGACTTTATAAAAGCTTTCTTCAAACTTGAATGAAAATCTTTTAAAAAAATAGTTTAAATTGTTTGATTAATCTATACGTTTTCAAAATCTGCCACTTTTTGTTGAGACAGTAATAAAAATATTTCTCAAACATTAATACAAATCTTTTGAAAAGTAGATTAGATTAATTAAGTAAAATGTTTTCAATGATTGGTCGTTGAAGAAGTTATGTTCTGACATGATACATTGAAATCTGCATTGTAGATTTTTTTTTGTGATTCCCCCCCCCATGTTATTAATAGATCTCGTACAAAATTTGATGACTTTGTGGCTGACAGTTCGAGCTACGGGAAGCTCTGAGCACCGTCAGTAAAAAAAAAAATCTTGAACCTTTGCAAACAGAATGTAGTAAATAATTATATTTTATGTAATTTCAGTCAATAAATGTTCTGATTAATTACAAAATTTAAATTTTTGCATAGATCTTCTGCTCTATGAATCATATTGAACAAATTATTTTTGAGTCACTCATATTTCAAATAAAAAAAATTGCTCTCCTGCCAATTAAGTTAATTACTAAATATTGGCAGGTTTATGAACATTTGAATATCACTATTTTATAAAACCCCGCGAGTTTTTCATCCGCTGTCTTAATAAAAAATACTCTACTCAGTGCACAGTTTCTCTTAGGTTGATTATCAAATGCATGTGTGTTTGTGTTGGCGTTCTACGCGCCAAACGATATGATCTGGAGCTACTAGGCCTATATTCATTTTGGAGGATGGGAATACGCACCTCAGAATGATTTGTTTTAAAATGTTGATTGATTAAAAATGAAGCTAAATTCTGACGTTTTCCCACGATAATTTCAGAAAATGTTATAGTACAAAACTGATTTTTATATCGTCTTGAAGTTAAAAAAGTAATATTATAGAATAGTAATCAAAATATACTATAGAATAATATAAAATAAAAAATGTTTTAAATGAAATCTGCTATACATATTTCAATGTATCATATCAGAACATCATTTCAATGTATCACCACGTGCTCGTGCGAGTCAAATTATATTTTTATTCATTTTAATCGTTTCATTGAATGAGTCACTTTAGTATTGCTAACGATCCAAAAAAACTTTGTCTCGAATTTATTGTTTACAAAAATATCACATTTTCTATTTATTTCGTTTCATATAATCACGTGCTCAAAATGACATTTTTCTAGGTTTTATTTGATGTAGGAATTAACTTATTTTTTTAAATCAAAGTCTTTGTTAAGGCAATGGCAATGCATTAATAATTTTTATTTTTCGCCTACGGATTTTTGTTGACGCAAAAAACCTCATCCCAAAACCCTCATGTTCTGACATGATAAAAATAATTTTCAAGATCAATACTTTAACCTATAAATTCTTTCTATTTTTAATGAATTAAAAAAAGATTTTAATCATATTTGCCAACAATTTATTTCATACAAAATGGAAATAAAATTTAGACTGTACAAACATTTTATGTATGCGTAGAAAAAGCCAGCTTTATTCGTTGTGTGTTTGATCACATTCATAATAACTGAAACTGAAAGAATAAATTAGTCTTGATGCAAATCAAGTCTGGGAAATGTGCTATGTTCAGCAGGTTTTAGCGCGCTTTTTCTCGCGTATCGGAATGTAATCACGTGACTCAATGTGTAGATGCATGTGTTTTTCTGTCAGTTATGCGTGTCTGACATGGCGCGATTCACTTGGGAGATTTAATTATCAGTAGAAATAGTTAATGAATGTGTTGTTTGAGAAATAAACAGTAAGTTTGTATGAAATTGAATATATATAAAGATGTTGTTTTCTTTTTAAAAAATAAAAAAAGGTGACAAGAAAAAGTTTTCTGTGGTTTAAAATTTCAATAATAGATTTAAATTTAAAATTACAAGATTTAAAATAGCCATAATTTTCTTTCAGTTTTATTTAAGGTCTGTACATAATTTAATATATACAGGACATTCACACTAATCATAGCCCAACAGTTAGTTTCTAAAACTTAATTGGTATATATATCTAATAAAAAATAGTCTAAATGAAACAAATAATTGTATTTGATGTAGTTTGGATTAATAAATGTTCTGATGAATAAAGAATTTAAATTTTTTATACAAGTCCTTTGTTTTGCGATTTAATGAAATATTCTTGAGACATAAGTATTTTTGAAAATTCACAATGAAGTTCATATTTTTATCCGCAAAACATATATGTACCAAATGTCATAGATCTGGGTTTAATGTGTAGAACGAAGCATAGAAACACTGAAGCATAGAAACATATACCTGTTTATGATTAGCAGAGACAAGTCGCTTTTGAAGACCAGCTGGTTAGATGGAGATAACAATTTCGGTAAAATCGTTTTGATTAAACTTTAAAATTAGCTTAAATTGACTTTATCGCTTTGATAACTATTATTACAAGTTTACATTAGTTTGTTTTATCATTGTACATTGATAGTTTTAATATGGACCAGTTCCATGACATTATAGCGTTATTAAGTCCATACATTTGTGCTTCTTGTGTACAGTCGACCACCCCCGTCACCACTAAACGTAGCAGTATCGACAGAATTTGATATCTTTATACCAACGAATTTTGTATCAAAATACTATAAACTTCTTTTCTCATATTTTTTTTATCTTTTCAACTTTTTATAATCATTTTAATGTATCATGGGACTTCTAAAATCTATTCATATTACTTACTTTAAAATATTTCGAAATTTTAAAAAATTCATACTTAAATAATTGCACATTAGAATATTTTTATGGCAAAAAACTGCCGCCACATAAGAAAGTATTTTTTCTGTAACAATTTTCACAATTTTAATCATAACAAATATTATAACAAAAGTAAAATTCTCATTATTGGATCTTTTAGATTGGTTCAATGTATTAGATAACAATTAAATTGTTGTAATTTCAAAAGCCCTATTTGTTTTCTTTTTAGTGATTTATCAACAAACACCCAATATAGAAAAAAAATTAAGTCGTTTCCTACTTAGGTCAACAAAGAAAATTTTATTTTAGTAATTTCTTATTAATTAATTACAATTAATATAAATAATTGATCAAAAAATTATACCTAGCTAAAACAAAATCTAGTTCGTATCCTTTAAACATAAATTAGAGTAGACTCAGAACGCTATCAGGATTCATTCAATTGACGTTAAATTTTCATAACCAATTATGGCATCGCAAAATATGCGATTTTTTTTACATCAGTTTGGGTAACGCAATGCAGATTAGAAATTTATAATTTTCTTCATTCTGTATTATTTTAAATCGAGAGTGCTTCAAAATGAATCCGATTAACTAATAATGTTTAGTTTTAAAATACATCAAACATAACGAAAATAAACAGAATCGTTTGGAATATTTACACAAATTCGAATTCTTATTGTCTCTAGCGGGATTCGCACTCACGATCTCTTGATAACGAGACCAGTGTGATGATCATTCGGAAATAGACAGTAAACTCGTTCATAATGTGGCAGTATTATTTTATATTCGAATAGTCGGACGGACGGACAGACAGATTTCAGAATAAATTCGGCTCAAAATCTGATGAAAAATCCATGTACAAAATTTCATCTGCTTAGCTCGAAGCATTTTCGAGTTATTTTTGCCATACATATTTTCGGAAAACGTGTTTTTCGTGTTCAGGGAGATGTAAAACGTGTAGATTCATCAAAATTTCTAATTCGATTTTTTTTTTTTCTTTTTTGATGCTTCCGAGGAAGTGAAAACACAAGTTGCTCTATGCTTTTTGTTAATGGAGAAGGAAATCAGCGATTTATGCCCGCTTAGATTCTACAAATCGTCTAATTTGAATATATATGTATATGTATTTGTGTGTTTTAAAATATTATATGCGGCTCATTAATTCCGCTGAAAGGCAGAAAATTTTTTTTGTTAAAATGAGTTTCGGATTTTTATTCCCCCCCCCCCCGAAAAAAAGGAAACTGAATTTTTAATTTTTTGATACAAATAGCGTTGCAATCATCAAAAAAATTCGACTTCCTAAAAATTTTTTGCGAATATGATAAATTAGAAATGTCACAAAGTAGATAGATGAAGTCTCATATCTTTGGTTTCTAGACAAGAAATATGAATTCCCATCAAATTTAGATCGAAATTTTTGGAAATGAAATTTAATATATGCGCTCAAGGACATATAGATAACACATGAACTTAAAAACGCAATGATCCGAATAGATAAAATTCGACTCATGGTTTTTTTTTTTGGGGGGGGGGGGAGAATTTTTTTTTAAACTTTAAATTTAGATTTATATTAATTTTGGATCAGGTCTAGAAAAATGGATTGATTACCAATCCATTAGTTCGCAAATGGATGCGATCTTTCATAATAGCAACAAGCTCGATATGTGAATTTTAGTGACCTTCATTCTAGAAATATACAAATTATTCCAATTTCTTACTATATGCTTAAATTAGAGAGGTTGCTCGTATGTATAGGAACATGCTAACCTTAAAACATATTGTTACAAGCGAGTGAGCGGCACGAAAACTCGCCAAAGTTGGCGAGGAGCCTCGTGACAGCTTGATTGGTTTGGCGAAAGGAATAATCTAGTAGCCGCTCGATTGTGCGCGATGTTTTGAGAATTTTCACGAGATTCAGGTGCACGCGCTTTTCGGCTATATAAGGACGAGTAGCCGGAGCGAGGAGTTAGTGGCGATCTAGTAGGCCCAGAAATATCCTACTGTAGTAACCTCATAGATTAAACTTCTCAATTCACTTTTTTCTTAATTTAAACCTTAAAAAATAGTATAATCTTATAATCTTTTAACTAAATCTTGCAAGGAGCCATACCCCCACACTCTCCCCAATCCAATAGCCAATAACAAAGCATCCTGACAATCACCACCTCACCCACTCAGCCTCTCGGAAATACACTTTTGCATCATCATCATCAACCGGACTCTCCATCAGCAGCTACTGAGACGTCTCCAACTGCCCACCTACTCCTACACCGCCGACACCTTCTGATTGGTCGCCACTACTCCCTCATCACCGAACTTCTTGCCGCTGTAACTCAGCCCAGTCCATCTTCAGCTACCAGACACTGAACATCCTCAAGGCTCATCGAAGAGGGCAACGTATTCCAGAACGCCAGGCCACTTCTCTACCAAAAAAGGACAGGGGATAAGCTCCTGGCGGAGCTAGGTGCCCCTAGAACGAACACTTATGCGAGGAGTTAGTGGCAAGTTGGCTCTGAAATAAAAAGCGTCTCGCTGGACTAAAGGATTTGTGAGCTGTGTTTGCGTTTGCTGTTAACGCTGTGTTATTGAGCTCGCTGCGATTTACTGTATCTGTGCTATACGATAGCTGTTTTGCAGTCTGTTTTTATCGTACGTAAGACTTGAATTTACGCTGTAATTGACTGTTGACTGCTGGATTGTATTTATCTGAAATTTTTACTTTATTAATTATCCTGTATATACCTGTAAATAAATTTGTTTGTGCTGTCCTCATATAAAGTCCATTCAATCCGATCCCGCTACGCTAAAAACGTAACAATATAAAATGAATTTTAATGTGTTATCTCAACATTAAAACAATCAATTTTAAACTCAAAAAAAGAACGATAAAAAGAGCTTCAAAATGCCTCTTTGATTATCTTCGTTATATAATACTAAACAATAAAAGCGCCTAATTGTGCAAACACTAGAACGATTCAAAGGAAATAATAAGTCCTCGGTTTGTGCAAAGTGCAGATGATGATAGGATTGTTCACAACGCGAATTATTTATATCATATTTAAAAAAATGCACAAAAATTTTAAAAAACATATAAGAGATGCAATAGATAAGATGCTTATAACAGCACATTTCAAAACCAGACTTTGAAAATTTGGACTATTAATAAAAAAGCAGATCTTTCAAAAAATACTTTTTGCAGCACTTATTTCTGAGATGACTCATTGGTGCCAAGGCAAAACGACTCTGGAAAGTTTTTTCCCACCTTTATATAATGTTTTAGACAGGTATTTGGACTGTAAAATATAATGCAAAAAATAGTTCAGTCCAAAATGCAATGTCAGCAATACTTAACAATCTGAAGAAAGGAATATAGTTCCTGACCATGAATGTATGCATGCATGCAATCGCAATGCGATTAGTTTTTATTCGTTTCCAATAGATAACTGTGTTATTAATTTCCAGAAAATTCTATTTTAATGTTCATTAATACAATTGGGTATTTTCAAAAACTTTTTGGAATTTATTTAAAAGGCTACAACTATATTAAATATACAAATTGAATAATTGTATCTATACTACTATTATAAATGTGAAAGTTTGGATGGATGGATGATGGGGTTCAATCACGCCAGAACGGCTGAAGGAAATTCAATGAAATTTAGCACATAGATAGATTATAGTCTACAGAAGAACATAGACTAATTTTTATTCCGGTTAATTGAGTGGTTAATTTTTTATTAATTAAAAACTAAATTTTCCGCCCAAAAATAAAAATCTGAAAACATCTGCCTGTGCTTTTTGAATCGTTTGTTTCTTTTTTTCTATTTTCGGTGTTCTTTTAATATTATCTTACTATTCTAAAGGAATGTTTATTAAATTTTTTTCTTATGCTGTTCTTGTGTTAATATAATTCGTTATTTCCTATTCATTTCTCTTGATTTTTTTCTTGCTGTACTTATTTATTTTGCCTATTTTCATCATTTTCGATTAAATTTTTAGTGCATTCCATATTACTGCATTTATTGATATTTTTTTCTATTTCCCGTTAATTTGCTGCAACGGGCATCGAAACCTTGTTTATATATAAAGCAAAGCCTAAAATCGGACATTCACGATCATTTCACGTCACACAATCAAAGAAATGAAACTTCAGAATCATCTGTGAATCAATGCGAAGAAACCCCCACCAGAATTCGCATGGGCTACTGCCTCTGATGTTTCGATATCGATATTTTGATCATGTGCATTTAAAAGAAAGTTTTGGAGGAAAGGTGCTGTGGTGTAATATGTTAAGGCTACTATGCTAAGAGAGGTCCATAAATAGTTAAATTAAAAACTACATTTTAATATTTTTTCCTTGTCGACAAATAAAGTTTCTGAATCATAATTTTTTTAAATTAAATCTACGGTCATAAATTTCAAGTTATCATGTGAGAACATTATTACTTTTTAAGTAATTATTTGTCTTGTTTAGAGTCGTTAACCAGTTTAAACCGGTTTGAAAAAAAATTACGAAACTTTTCTCTCTATATATAATGATAATTTTTTATAACTTTTATTTACAATTTTTCTAGATGGCAAACAAAGTTTTGGAGCTTGACCGATTTTAAGTTAAAAAATATCAGTAAAGCTATTGTATATGTGGTAAAATCCGATGAACGTAATGCAGATCGATATTAAAATTATATTCTAACTTTAACTTATAAGATCATTAAAGAATAAATATGCCATGTTTTACAAAAGTGCGATAGTGACAACTGAAAGAGAATCCCCCACCCCCCAAAAAACAATCTGAGCGCGAGATTAGTTATTTAAAAGTAAGTAATCGTAAACAAACTGGAAGATGACGTCATTTCATAAAACCCGCAAACAAAAATTAATTGATAATAAATTTAATCAAATATCTCAAACAATAATGGATAAAATGCTAGAATAATACGACAATCCAATTTAATTTGTCAAGTCCCTATGTTTTATAAGTAAACTTATTAGAATGCTAAAAGTCAAACATCTACCTTAATTCTTTATTTAAGTGAGGGTGCCAGGCAATCCAGAGATGCGACAGATAAATAAAAACAAATCTGTATTCAAATGGTCTATAAAATATTATACTATGACAAAGCATTAACATGTTAAAAATTTGGAATTACATTAACCATCATATTTAATAAAAGGGCCTCATAATATGCACTGCCTATGTCTGCAAAACTCCGAAATCTGCCATGAATGATATATGGGTCTAGAGATAATTATTCATTATTGCATCATACCATTCAAAGTTTTAATTCATTATTATATAAGAGACACAGCATAAAAGGCACAACTGAAATAATTAAACTGCAGATTAAACAACATCAACAAAAATTTATTTTTATAGTAATAAATATTTTTTTATACATTGTTGCATTTCTGATAGTTACATTGTGAACTTGATTATCAGTAAAAAGTCCAAACTCACTCTCTAAATCTCACTCAAAATCATCAACAAACACATAAAAATATTCCCCACTATCCTCATCACTCCAATCGTCGTCATCTAAGAAAAGAGATAAATATAAGTGGAGCAAACAACCTCCAACACATGACAGGTGCTCACGAGCAAACAGGAGTGGCTACATATTACAGAAAGATTCACAATTACGAGAAAAACTGAAATCCTCAAGAAAGTCGCTTTTTCTATCACAGATTCAAAATAATGTATATTTTTTTATACTTAAAGAATAGTAAAAAATTAAAATATTCTAATAGTTTGACAACATTTTCTGAAAAGAATACACTTTAATCCTGAATGAGATGCATCTTAATGCAGCTTCTACATACAGAATAGTTTTATCAGTATTAATAATTATAAAATTTCTCTGAAATAGATATATGAAAAAATTTGAATAAGATGAAAATATAGAATACTTTATGCTTATCGAATTAAAATAATGAATTTTAAATTTCTTAAATTTTGAAAAGGTATTCTTCACCTAAAGTTGAAGAATGCATGTATAAAAAGTCAATTTTCTATAAGTGCCACAAATTAAAGCATACTGATTATTTCATATCTCTACCATCTGTCATGTGAAAGTTCCTAAAATTTAACAAACAAGTTTGTTATTAGATAGCACTGAAAATCGTATAATTTACAGTATTTGAACTATTTTTCAAACCCCCCATTGTATCTATTAATAACCTAATAAAAAAGGTAAATTTAAGTTTCCTACTCAGGAATTAAAGTTTAAAACATTTAACTTGCATTTTAAATTCAAAATTTATAAAAAATAAATCATTCAATGGTAATAGAATAATAAAAAAAAAGGGGAAATGTATAAAGTATGTCAAAATTTGTAGAAAAAAAGACATGTAAATATTTTTTCAGAAAGACAATTGAGAATTTTTAAAATTAAAATATTAACTTGGTTTATGGACCACATTCACAGTATAAAATCTTAATTCTGAAATGGAGCTTCAGTTCAGAAATGTTTTTTGCTTGTTTGTTTTATATCTATTAAAGATTGAGCACAATTTGAAGAACTGATAACAGAATTTTAAAAAAGACCACACAGTTCAAGAAAGTAACTTTTTCAAACACAAGTAAAGAAAAAAAAATTGAAAATAAATCAAGAAATGCTAGATAAAAACTGAAAATATTTTGAAAGACTAAAATTTAAAAGTATTGAAACTTTGATGTTTCACTACCCTTCACTTTTTAATCAGTCAAAAAAATATCAAATCTATACATATATATTTTTTAAAATTCTGAAATGGTAACATTTTTCAGCTTAACAAAAATTGGGCTCTTAAACCTTTTATTCATGAAACAAAACAATTTCAAGAGTAAAAAATTTTGAATTTCATTAAATTGGCCCAAATTGCTCCTTGATTTATTGCTAATTGCGAAACATTAATTGGATAACGTTAATAATGAGAACTCAAGGACTTAGAACATCATAATATGTATACTAATAATGATAATTTAAATTATTTTGAGGACTTTCCAGGTCCTGAACAAATTAATGACATCTTTTTTAATTCTCAGAGACACTAAATAGGCTCATTTAAAGAGCACTTCACAAAAAATTAGTAATTATATTTTTAAAATCTAGAAAATAAATAAATATACAATCAAATTAACTTATTCAACTTTTAAAAAAGGTCATTAAATACAACAAAATAATAACTATTGTTAATAGTAAAAGGTTCTTTGAAATTAAGAAATTTAATTATACCATATTTTAAAGATAAGGTTAAGCTAAGGTTGAAGGTTAGATGCAATAAACAATTTTTAATGTATTAAATAATATTTTTAAAAGCAGAAAGTCAGATTTGAAAAAAAAATTCACAACTGTACACCATGATGTTAAAAATGAGATAGTTTGAGACATTTTAAACAATAATTGAAGTCATCATGCAATATTTAGCCACTCCGATTTCAACAAAGCATTAAATATTTTCAAATGAAAATAAGAGTTTATCTCATACTAATTTTTATGTGAATGCAGAGAAGTCAGGAGAAAAAAAAATGCAACAATATTTTCATTACTAACAGAAGAAATAAATATGCATATTTACTATTAAAATATTTTAATTTACAAAGAAATAATAATAAAAAAATTCTATAGTTCAAAACCATACAATAAAATAAGATAAATTTACAAAATGGGCCATGTCTCTTTTTTTTTAAATAAACTTCTGTTAATAAATTTAGCCAATACAATTTCTAACATCAGGTACAGTTTTAACACAAAGCACTATTAAACAGAGGAAGCAAACATTTAGAATAAATAACATCACAATAAGTAGAAACGAACAATTTTAAAGAAAATTGAGCATCAACTATGTTTTGCATATTTTTATCTAAAAATGATAAAGGTGTGTCTTATATTTGATCAGTTGCATAGATACAGGTTTTGTATTTTACGTTAATAAAAAAATACTGAGAATCCATCAAATTGCATTCATTATTATCATGACAACACGACTAAAAATTAGTTCAGCAACTCTACTCTATATCAAAACATATAATTAAAACAAACAGATTTACTATAAAAAAAATCATAAAAAGTAAAATGAACTAAATGATTTGATGTTAACATAAAATATTTTCTTAAAATGGTTATAAATTATGCAAATGGTAGTTTTTGTATAAAAATGAACAAACAATGATGCAGTACTCACATTCAATTCTAAAATAAAACATTAAAAGTTTTTTTTTTAGCACAGCAAACAAATTTATATACTACAAACAAAAAGTCAAATTCATGACTAGATTCAATAAAGTTATAATTATAATAAAGTAAGAGAAAAATTTGACACCACACACACATATATCTGTTTTGAAATGCCTGGGAAAGATCTGAATTTATAAAAAATATATAATGCGGCCATTATTACTACCTGCCAGATTGAAAGTATCATACAAATTTATTAGAGCACACTCTTTATTTTACACCCTATCTTTATCTCTCCTCTGCTTTTAGAGGCACTTTTACAAAGTCCTTTATTAATTAATACTAAATAAATTAATCAACTAAAGTGAAACTTGAATGTGAACGGACCACCCCTATCAAAGTGTTGGAATCCAGCAAAAGGATTGAATCCCTGTTGCTGGCTTTCAGGGTCTAAAGGATCTTCTCCATTGTCAAACTTCTGTCGTTTTTCTGCAAAAATAATAGAAATAGAATTGAATGGGATAATCATATAACTTAATTATTTTCTTAATTCTAAAAATGGTAATATTATATATATATAATACAAAACTAAATCAAACATTCTGTGAACTTGATAAAAGTTTTAGCTCAAATTCAACATATTGCATGATCATTAAAAAGTGTACAAGTTGAATTGACAAGAATGAAATTCAAATGAATGATTACAGAGATTAATATATTTTTTAAGCTCCAGTTTTAGCTTAAATATATGGTGGAAAGAGAAGGAAGAGAAAGTAGCAAACAGTTTTGCGAAATATTTTTAGCAGCTTCTAATAAATATATTTATCAAAAGTGAGTACTATTCCAAAGTTAGTTTGGAATAATATTCTCCAAGTTCTATCATTGGAAGAATCATGAGTTTTAAATAGAATTATCATAAGACTACTTTAAAAATATTACTCTAAACATCAAAAGCAATTTTTATTCAATCATGACTAAAACTAATTTTTTTAAAAAATCAGCTAAAAAATTAAAGATTTTTTTTATCCCTGTAAAACTTTCAATTAACAAGTTAAATGCATTATATTAGTAATTTAACAATCTTTCTACTAAATTATTTATTATTGTAAAGTCTATTTACATAAATATCAGTCAATATTTAAACAAATTTTTGGGAGACTAATTATTTGAAATAACTAATGAGTCCTTATTTCAAGAACATTCAGGTTACTTAAGCCAGTTGTATATTTTATTTGCCTTCAAAACTTTTGATCTTTCATTAATACAACATGAAAATAAATTTTCATATTTCAAGCAGAATTCTGCAATATGTAAAGAAGAAAGTAGTGAAAAAATTGATATGCATGACTTAAAATCAAACCACTATTGCTTATAAGTATAAAATTGAAACATCTTAAAATAATTCAAACCGGAGAAAAAACAAATTTAATTCATAAAATTACTGTAACTTTCTTTTATAATACCGAATGAAAGATACTATTATTTAAAAATTGATCTTAACATTTTAATGATCGTTATGGTAACAGCAAAACTCCAAACTTAAAATTTGAAAACAAAATTTCATAGCATATGTTTATAGTTTCAAACATTTCTCCTGAAATAAAATTTCATTAAAAAAATAGCATTAAGAAGAGCAATTACCAGGATCTGTTAACACTTCTTTAGCTGCAGCAATATCAATGAATTTCTTTTCAGCAGAAGCCTTTTCATCACCTTGATAGTTATCTGGATGCCACTTTTGAGCCATTTTTCGATAAGCTTTTAAAATTTCACGTTTATTTGCAGTCCTGCAAGATATACAATTACATACTTTAAATTCTACTGAAGTTTTAAACAAAAGTATCCGTATTTTAAATAACTTCATATTTAACTGAGAAACTAAAAGTGACTTTTTATGACATCAATATTTATAAGTATTTCACAATTGTTATTAAAATAATCATGGAGTTAAGAGATTCTGTATTCAAGATCCACCTATGTAAAAAATCAATTATTGGCAAAAAATTAATTAAAATAATAAAATTTGTTTCCCATTGATCTGATAATATATACTTTTAAGTTTCCAAAATAACCTTTTTTTTTTCTTCTGTTTCTACAATTTGGGTGAAAACTAAAACCATTTAAATAAAACTTGAGAGTTAAAAACAAAACAAGAAGTCTCTTAAATTAACTAGATGTTGTTTGATGGGAATAATTTTTCAGAAATCAACCACATTAACTAACATTCATCATGATTTTTTGTTTATTATTATTTGAAGCTAATTATTTTTAATGCAAACTGTTGCAGTGTATATGTTCACGGTACATGTCAACAATATGTACATAGTTCACTGAATAGATTTGTAAATATACTATCAACTGATATAAATAAAATTCTTGATGTAGAGATCCTTTCATAGTGTTTCAGATACTGTAAAACATTTCAAAGATTTAGAAGTTTGACACTGCAAATACAGTGGAATTATCAATAAATTCAAGTGCACACGAGTCCAAAAGAGAAGGGATTTTAAAAAGCAAAACTCCATCAATTCCAAGGCAAGGGCAAGATTACCTACAAGTTCATCAATAAGCTATAAAATTATAATGGAATCACCAACCATAGTAAGGGGAGCAATTTTTCAAAAATACAGTCAATTATCATAACTTTATTAATTCTCAACATCAGTGCCTGAACAAGTTTCCACATGATGAAGAGAACTGGAGCAAATACCAAAAGCAAAATTACATCATTACATCGTCAAACAAATATACACAAAGAAAGTTTATTAGGTTTCCTTAATGATGTGATACGTAAAAATTCAGTGTACTTTGCACCCTGTGATTTAAACCTAATTGAAAAATATCTCCATGGGAAAACTCAAAATTTAAATAAGAATTTCAATCAAGTCATTTGATTAATAACACCAATGGGAAAAAAGTTGACAGCATTGAAATTAGGCATTTAATCAATTAAAAATGGGATTTCCTGGGTTATTGCCAATTTTAGATGAAATGTACATTTCTCCAAGACAAGTTACAAATGATGAACAGCTCTCAAATGGGAAAATACAAAAGAAACCAGTTAGGTCTGCTCAACAGCACAGAAAAAAATTATGAACAATGACAAAACAAAAACTGAATTATGCTGGGGAAAAAAAACTTATAAAATAGGCGAGTTTTGAATAATATGCATGTTTATATTTAAGTACTTATATAAATATTTTTGAGTCTAAATAGTAATGAAATCTTTATTTGCCTTTTTTTCACAATATGCTAAACTGTGTCAATTTTCAAACAAAACTAAACAATTTAACATATCTGTATAAAATTTAGTGTAAATATATTTGTGCAATATTTTTAAGATTTTAAGGCAGAATATAAGTGAATTTATGATTCAGTATGTAATTATGTAGTTTTTATATTTATTAACATGTGAAAAATTTAGGAGAAAAAAAGAACCCTCAAATTTTGGACAGTAACTTATCATTTAGAAATGGTTTAAGATATTGCAAAACTTTGCTACAGGATCGAGCACATACACATATGATTACGTGTACAAAAAATTATATTTTCATAGTTTGTTTTATACAAAAAGTAAAACTATTTTTTTTTTTTGAATTACAAAGTTGGAAAATGCAACGCTGAGTTACTCATAAAATTTAATGAAATATGATTCAAATACAATTTTTTAAAAATAATTGTATCCAACAGTAATCAGATACCTTAAATATACAGATCAAAATGACAATATGTGAAAAAAAGTTATTCATTATATATATTTTTTAATTCTGGGTTTAATGAATAACATGCACAATTTTAACATTCTCTGACAGAGAAATCTGTTTGCTTGAATAATGGAATTTTGGTAGTAATATTTGTAACTTATTAGGAAAAGTATTGTTCTAAAAAATTTACTTATGAAGAAATCTGCCAGAAAATCTTTATTAAAAAATAATTTAGCAAAATTTTTTAAATTGTAAATTGAATACAATTAAAAATATTTTTGATTGAGGAAATAAAGCATTTTGATGGCCATTTATAAAATTTCAGCATCTACTTATGCAAAATTTTTAACTTTTCTACAGACTATTGATATATTAAATTTTAAATTCTATCATATATCATTTCTTAAATAGACATTAAAAATTGAAAATAAGGTGTGGGAAATTTAATTTTAAACCCTGCCTGAATGAATGATTCATATACATCAAAGTTCAATATGTTTACATTTAAAAAAAAATATTAAGCTGGAAATAAAAAAAATCATTATTTAGAATTTGAAATTTTAACTCATTATATCACCACTAATAATGTTTTATTTAAAATTACAAAATGCATTACCTTTTCACACCAAGTATAGCATAGTAATTTCGTTTCTTAGCTTGCTTTTGGAGTTTTTGTGCACGTCTAAGTCCATCATGAGCTCGCTGAGAGTGATCATTTAGATTTGTAGCTTTTTGGAAGTCATGGATAGCTAAAAACAATATTTACTGTAAATAAACAATTATATACTCAATATTACTAAAAAAATACACAAAAAACAACTAATACCATCGTCAAAATTTTCATTAGCAATATGAGCATCTCCTCTTTCGCACAATACATCTAAATCATCGGGATATATTTTCAGTGCTTCTGTACATGCTTTTACAGCTTCACTCGATTTTCCTGCCTAAAATAAAAATTTTTAGAATTGAAAAGAAAAAAGATAAATTTTAAATAATCAAGTTTCAAAAGGTTTAATAATATATATCTGCAACATAGAACAACACTCCAGCAAAGCAACCTTTTGTTTTGATTTAATTATTTTGCATTTAAAATAATTTTTTAAACTTATATGAAATCAATCAAACAGTCAGAAGATCTTAAAATAATTTTCTTAATACATGAACATATAAGTTCATTGATATATATATAAATTCTATAGAATAAATGTCATGAAAAAAAGTTATTAATTTAGAAAATTACCATAATTAAAAAAATATACTTTACATCATTGATTTGTTTTATTTCAGCATTAAGGCATATTTAGAGGATATTAAATTGCCTAGTAATAAAAAAAGAATAAAGAATACCTTATTAAGACATTTGCAGTGCTTAGCTCTCAACATGTACATTATACGAGGTACTTTGGTTTCTAGAGGTATGGCTTTTTCGGCACGAGCAACACATTCAGCAAAATTTCCTTCATTTATAAAATCTTGCATTGCTTTCAAATGGGCTGCTATCTTTTTTACATATTTATAATGTGTAAAACATCCTTTGTGATCAGGATCAAACCTCAAGCACTCTCGAATTGAACTGCAACAAAAGAAATAACCTTGAAAATCACAAAATAGAAAAACAAAATGATTCTGCATTTAAAAAACATTTCTCTTTCACATGATGGCCTTGAAATAAAGAACTCTTTTTATTATCTATTAATAATTACTGCATTTTTATTATGTATTAATGAATATTTCATTTCTTATAATGTATTAAAAAATACTGCAAAATAATATAAACTCAATTCAACAGTTCAAATTATTCTCTATAATTGCTAAAAATTACTGAACATATTTATTTTTTGTAAAACTTAAACGTTAAAGATAGTATATAAGTAAAAAAAATCAAAATAGAAAATATATAAAAATATGAATTGGTTTACATACTTTAATGATTCTTCAGTATCTCCTATTTCATAATATAATTCACTCAGTTTTAAATATCGCAGTTGACTATCTGTTTGTGATTTCAATATGCCTCTTAAATCACTAATTGCACTCATTAAGTCTCCTAATTTTTCATAACAATGTGCTCTCATTTCTCTCAGTTTAGCATCCCAAGGCACTTCCTACAATAATAATAATAATAACTAAATATTTAAAGAATAAAAATGCATTTTTGTAAGTATATCTTTTTACAAACTTATTTTTTACAATTTAAAAATTATTTCAAATATATTAAATTTCCAAAATATAAAAATAATTTTTAAATGTGAAAACTTAGATCCAAGCAACTTTACTATAAGTACTGATAATTAAATACTAGATTTAAAAAAATAAAAAAATATCACTATGACAATTTAATAAATTTTATTGTTAATTTTAATCGTCATAATACTAGTTAAAGAGTAAAACTTTGTATAAAAATAGCTAAACATAAATCACATGTATAATCATTTTTAAATCCTTAAAGAAATAAAATCTTAAATCATTAAATAAAGTGCAGTATAATTTAACCAAAATAAAAACCAAAAGATTCTCTATTTCATCATCATCATCAAAAAAAAAAAAATCAGGACCTGGTAAGTCTGCAAGAGGAAATTCCCTCTTCCAAAATAACTTCCATATGTTGTGGTTTAATTCATAACATCTTGTATTTTGTAATATAACAAAGAAAAATGTATATAAACATATCTACTTATGTCAATTGGGTTTAAATTTTAAAATCAATAATTTTGTTCACAAAAAACATTGAATTTCATTTAAGGCATCATATTTTTAAATTATAGTATTCACATACATTTGAAATTAATATGGAATGGTTACTTCCTTGATAGATTTAAGGAAGATTTAATAAGCCTCAACATATCTGTTGAAACACCAAGAATTTGAATTCATTTACACTCTTTGCTCTTTTAAATTATTTTCTTTTAATGTATAAGAGCAAAATTAAATAGATTTTCTTCAAAATTTGTAGATTTCCATCAAATTTTTATACCTTATTTAAATGAGACATGGTTTTATCAGTCATTGATATATAGACGAAATTCCTTTCAAACTCAAATAATTTGAATTTGATTTTTTAACAAATACATTAGTTATTTCTAAAGAAAATGTACATATAGATGATAAAAACAAATGAATTATGAAGTATAAATTTGGTGTTGAAAAGTTGAAAAAGCATGTATGAATACAAACTTTATCAATTAACATTCTAGATAATTAAATATTTTCTATAAACCATTACTTTATTAATAGGGAAAAAAAAATGTTTTGTAAACTACACCACTAACACAGTTCTTAGTAAACTCAATATCAACATTTTGTTTTTAGATGCAAATAACAAAATAAGAAAATATTAAACTTAAGCAATAAATTGGATTCTTACAAAATAAGTTTGGATCAAATAATTTTCATTAGAAAGAAGAGAAGGAAAATAATTGCATACCTGAAGTAGCCGAGTTAATATATCTACAGCTTCATGATAAGAATGATCAGCAAATAATGAATATGCTAGTTGCACATCCCTTTTTATAGGCTCTATTAAATTATATCCATGGTGTGCTTCACTATTCATAGGATCCACTCGAAGCTGATGAAATAAAATAGGAAACATTGTCATTTTTTTCCCACTTAAAAAAGATACCATTATAAAAGCAATATTACTAGTGTCAAGAATATAGGAGTAAAACAGCAAATTTTTAATAAAATATTTTTTAGAGGATAGGAGAATGTTTACTAAAGATGGTTTTTGTCATTAAACTAGTTTTACGTCAAAAAAATTGTTACAATAATTTATTCATATTTTTCTAACAGTTTTCAAATATGTAATAATCTTCTAAAATTTTTTTTAAAATATGGTAATTGGTATGAAGATTTTAAATGTGCTTTGAAGAACCCAAACATTTCATGCTTTTTATCAAATAGCATATCAGTATATACTCTGTATATCTGTGACATTAGACATCTATACATCAGTATCATTAGAATCTATGTTGAGACTCTATCTGAATTTCATATCATTCAGTCGTTTCTCCTCTAATAATATTCAAAGATGTGGTGTCTTAATATAAAATAATTCACTCTTATTTAATCTGACTCCATTTTATTCTCTCTTATTTACAATTCTATTTACAAGATGTTGCCATACACAAAAACATTATATTGGTTTTGCGCGCAATTAATTCCAACTAGAGTTTTAAAGAAGGTTAAAGCTCTAGTATGTTTTAAAATAAAATGTATTTTTTCTTTAGCCAAAGGCGCTCGTAACATCCTCCCACCTTTTGATTTTTAAATTAGGAGGATACAAAATCAAAAAATCACAATTAACAAAATATTAAATTCAAAATAATAAGAAATCATCGGATATCTGTTAGGACAACTTGAACTCCAGCATGGGAAGATATCAAATGATGTTCGAAAATCAACCTCTCAACTAATGGGTGCTTACAAGGCAATACTAGAGGGTATCTAAAATTTTCTTCATCATCTCGTCTAGTAATTTTAGTCTTCAATCTAATTAGTCCATCAGAATCACTAAACACGCAGAGTGATTTGAGTTTTGATTTTACATCTTCGTTATTAAAGGTTTCTTGTTGCACGATTTTTATCACCCTTTTTTCGGCAGTATCTAGTTCTGCAACAGTTAAAAGATCTTTTATCTTGTTCATAGGACTTCGGCAATTTTGTACAAATCGTATAATCCATGCTACCATTCGCACAATTTTTGAATATTTTGAGAATTTGTACAAATACCAGGATTTATTCAGATCTGTAGTGTTAACCAAAGTCACTACCCTCTTTTTCCTTTCTTGGAAAACCTCTTCCAAATTGTATTCAGAGTCTGTCGCTGGCCATTCTTTCTCTGGCAGTTTCAACCACTGTGGACCCTCCCACCATCTCGATTTCAAAAATCCTTGGATCGAACAGCCACGGGAAGGGAGATCAGCGGGGTTGCAAGTCCCTGGAAGATGTTTCCAATCATCTTTTGAAGAAAGACTTCGTATTTCTTCTACTCTATTATTCACGAACGTACCCCAATGACCTTGTTGTATCCAATAAAGGGCAACAGAAGAATCTGTCCAGTAAAAAGTAGGTACGTTTCTCAAAGACATAGATTTTTTAATGTCTGAAGTTAACCGAGCTCCAATGCAGCAGGCCAATAATTCTAGACGAGGTATTGTAATAACTTTTAAAGGTGCTACTCTACTTTTTGCCTCTATAAAATATATTTTGACTTCTTCTCCCAAGGTATTTCTCAAAAATACAACAGTACTATATGCAAATTTGCTGGCATCACAAAAGGTATGAAGACTTAGTCCTTCTATGAAGCCATTGATCTTAACACATCTAGGGATCTTAACTTCCGACAGTAATTTCAAATCAACGATCAAAGTTTTAAATTTTTTCTGAATGTCATCTGGAAGAATTTCATCCCACCCAAAGTTTCTTTTCCAAATATTTTGTACTAAAAGTTTTAAACATATTGTCACAGGACATAAAAATCCCAGTGGATCAAATATCTTTTGAGCCGTTGACAGAATATTTCTTTTACTGCAAACATCAAAATTAAATTCAGCATTTTGTAAATCACAGAAAAGGAAGTCTTCCTTTCTATTCCATAGCAATCCAAGTACTGAGGTTGGAGCGATCGGTTCGTCCAGACTTAGCTCCCTTGTATATTCCCAACCTCGAAGATCAAAACAAGCATTGGAAAGCAACAGCTTTGCTTCTTGGATGAAACGGGTAAGATCATCTTCATTGTGCACGGATGTCACACAGTTATCTACATAAAAAGAATTCTTCAGTATTTCAGAGGTT
Organism: Argiope argentata; assembly: GCA_026289955.1. Lineage (NCBI taxonomy): Eukaryota > Metazoa > Arthropoda > Arachnida > Araneae > Araneidae > Argiope > Argiope argentata. The sequence continues at coordinate 1,827,495 of JAOUZG010019008.1, read as the reverse complement.
TCTGGAAAAAGCTCTTTAGATTCCTCTAGATGATTATTCAAAACCGCTGCCAAGAGGAAAGGACTACAAGTGAGGCCAAAAACAAGTCGGCGATGACGAAGTACCTCAAATTTTCTGGTTTCGTAATCTTCCCACCAAAGAAATCGTAAAACATCTCGATCTTCTTTTGCAATTGAAATTTGAAGAAAGGCTTTTTTGATATCAGAAATTACCCCAATGTTATTTTGTCTGAATTTTCTTAAAATGGATGGAATTTGCTCTATTAAATTTGGTCCTTTTTCCAGACAGTCATTTAAGGACGGAACTTTCTTAACTCGACAAGAAGCGTCAAACACTGGACGTACCTGGGTTGAAGAGTTTATCTTAAAAACACCTCGATGTGGTAAATAATAACTTGGATTTCCGTCCTCCATTTTGGGCACTTTCTCTATTATATTTTCCTCAAGCCATTCTTCAAAAACAGCTCCATATTCAGCATATTTCTTTTCATCTTTTAACTTTTGCGAAGTACGGATGCAACGTTGTTCAGCTATAGGTCTATTGTCTTGTAGAGTTTCTTTTGCTTCTATCCAAGGCAGCTTAACTATGTATCTGCCATTTTCATCTCTATCCACTGTTTTCATAAAATGATCCATTGCGTTTCTTTTCATTTCTTCTTTAGATTTAGTTTCAGCTGGATCCATAATACCTAAGGTTTCTAATTTCCAAAGATCAGAGATAGAGCTATTTTGTATTAACATTGTAGTCACCAGATGAGCGGAAGTATTTTCTCCTTTTTCTCCACATACTTTACCCATAATTAGCCAGCCTAATTTTGTTTCATCTGCTACTAATCCACATTTGAGAGCATATACATTTCCTGAGAATAACTGTCCACAGAAGTCGGCCCCTATCAGCAATTCAATGTCAGGACAATCTTTGCCTTGATCAGACAGTATTATATTCTTTTTCTTCAATTCCTTTTCCCAATTTCCTTTTTTGATCCTAGGTATTTTTCCGCATATAACTGGTTGATCAAGGACTTGCATAACATAACTAAATCCCGTATTCAAATTCTGAAGGGTTATTTCATACAGTCCATGATCTTGTTTTTCTAATGTAGACCCACCAAATACCGAATGTATGATATTTTTAACTTCAATGGGTCTGAGGTTCATTTCCTTAATTGTTTTCTTTAATAAGTATGAACGCTGCGAACCACTGTCAATAAGAGCCCGTACTCTGCGTATTTTTCCTTCTGCTTTAATATTAACTTGTAATGTTTGAAGGAGAACTTCTTCAGCAGCGCACTGATTGGATAAGTTGACATTCAGTTTCTCTTCCATCTCAAGTGTTTTGACTTTTGTTTGGTTAGATGGCAGATCTGGACACATCAACGTCCAATGTCTCTTATTACAAAGCAGGCACTGTACATTCGACTTGCACATTTTTGATGTATGACCAGGCTTTAAACAAGTGAAGCAGCATTTTTTATTTTTCAAAATCTCATGCTTTTTTCCAAAATCAAATTTTTTGGCATAATAGCATTCTTTACTTTCATGAGTTTTTTCACAAAAAATGCAAATGGGGTTCTTTCTTTTTTCTATACCACCTGAAAACAAATCTGTAGCCGTAGCCACAGAATCAGAATGTAATACTCTTTCTTTCTTCTCATTATACACCTTCGGTATAAATCCTGTTTTCGCCAGGCGAATTCTTTCTTCGCCTTCTATTTCAGTTTTCAGAAAGAGTAATAAGTTTTTCAATTTTTCTGTGTATACATTGCTTTCCGAGTCATGATTTGCTATTACAATAGGATTACGTAACCATACTCTGAAAATATCTTCAGGTATACAGGATTCCACGAGGGGGAAAAGCATTGCTGAGTATTTGTCTGATGTTAATCCAATTGATTCTAGAGCTCTTAAATAAGTTTCTAATTTATCATAAATTTGCGATGTGCTTAATTTTCTTTTAGCTTCTGTAGCATTTATTATAACTAAATTTAGTAGCTCACGAACGTAGTACTCAATAAGCAATTCGTCTTTTCCGAAACGAGATTTTAAACTTTCTATTGCCTTGCAATAATTTTCATTTGTTGGAGGATAACTGTCTATAATTTCACGTGCTCTAGTTCCTTCATTTACACATTGAATCAAATATTGAAACTTGTCTTCATTTTCTAATTTATCATCATTATGGATTCGTTTAAATTGACTCCAGAAAGCCAACCAATTTTTGATTTCACCATTAAATTTAACAAGTTCTATTTTGGGTAACTTAAGTTTTCGTTTAATTCTAGGTGAAATAGAGCCAACGCTTTCCCTTTCAGCGTCAGAAAGTTTAGACAAATATATGTCCACATTAACTTTCGCATCTATCATTTTCGTGCTGTATTCCTCGATTTTAAGATATTCCTCTTCATACTTTTCAGTATCTGGATTTTCCAAAAGAAAACTACATACTTCATTATCTAATTTGGCCAAATCCGAATAAATTCGTTCCAGATTACTGAAAAAGGATTTAATTTCTTTTTCCTGAGGTTCTTCGACCTTTAATCTCTCAATCAGAACATTATACGTTTTCGTAAAGTTAGATCTAATAGGCATTCGCTTCTTAACGAACATCTCCATTTTTATTCCGTTACTGAATTCTTATTGCAAATAAAAAACAAACGTACCGTATTTTCAGCGATCACGTCCGGGTTCACCACAATGTTGAGACTCTATCTGAATTTCATATCATTCAGTCGTTTCTCCTCTAATAATATTCAAAGATGTGGTGTCTTAATATAAAATAATTCACTCTTATTTAATCTGACTCCATTTTATTCTCTCTTATTTACAATTCTATTTACAAGATGTTGCCATACACAAAAACATTATATTGGTTTTGCGCGCAATTAATTCCAACTAGAGTTTTAAAGAAGGTTAAAGCTCTAGTATGTTTTAAAATAAAATGTATTTTTTCTTTAGCCAAAGGCGCTCGTAACAATCTATTTGTTTCATTAGACAATTTAAATACACCCTCACTATTAACCTGTATCATTATCGGATAAACAAATTTTAGCTTCTTTATTCCTGTCAAGCAATTTTTTTTAAAAAAAAATTTCAAAGACACTGATTTAATAGGATATTAATTATTTGGGTATGTAAACCATTAATTGCAATCAAATTAAAAAACATGAATAAAAATTAGTAAGAATGTAAACTTCATTTTTATCCACATTATTTTATAGTGGATTGTATCAAAGAGTGTGGTTTCAGTATTTATTTTAAAATTTTGCTGAATTCATTATATTCTCGCCTCATAAACGTGTTTAAATTGTTAATATTTAAGCTTAGTAATTTATTTTGATTTTGCATTTATTTTCTGTTAATGGATCAATATTTATTTTGATCTTATTTTAATGAATAGTTTTAATTTTAATGTTAGAGAAATTTTTTAATTCATAGAACTGGTAGAATTCCAGGCTTTTATAGTTTACTTTTTAATGCATATAATTTAATATATTTAAATTTATCATGTACTAAAAAGTAAGTTTTGTGTTTTAAACATTCTACCAATACACATAAGATTTTCTACAATTTACATTAGTCAATCTGAGATACGCAATTCTCTGATATTGCTACTAGAATAACAAGATTGTATAGAAAGATAAATAATATTTTAAATATGCTGCAAAGTGGCCATTTAAATTATTAAAAAATGCTATTTCATAAAACTAACAGTATTTAAAGATAAGATCTAGAATATAAATTTGTATAATAAGTATTGTCCAGAATAACATTTTTGATATTATTTGCAAAAATCTGATCACATATTTTGATAAATTGGAACTTAAAATCATTTTGCCAATGGCTTGCTTATTTTATAATAGTAAATTATAATAATAGAGAGGAGAAGGTGGCCATAAAAACTAATTTTTACTTTACAACCAATTTGAACGAAAGAATACTTTGGATGTAATCAAATACCAAACAAAACAAGTTTTTCTATTAAAAAAACCTCTTTGAGAGTTACAAAATTGCAGAATTTCAAATATGAAATTCAATAAACATGTAAGCTAGAACATACATATTTTTAATAATGTTGATTTTATGTAAAATTACATATTAGACCATAATTTTTATAGTTATTTATTCTTAAACATGGAATTTCAGTTAATTATTAGGATACAATAATGCTAATTATAGAACAAGATAAATATGATTTCATGGGGATAAAAATGATCTCATAAATATGATTTCATCTGAAATTAAACGTGGAGAGAAAATAAAAATGGTTACTATTAAAAATCACAATGCAATAATAGAAATTTCTTTCACTGTGCATACTTATCAAAAGTTTCTAATTTATAAGTTACCATATAAGAATAATTATATGAAAATATAAAATATTTAAATAATTCATTTCATAGAAATAAAGTAATCTGAACAATACAAAGTTACACTGCAATACATAATCTTCAGTTCACAAAAATTAAGATCTTCTGTATATATAATAAAATAATCTGATTATCATCAAACTCATATAAAAAAAATTTATGATTTAATTTAAGCTATGTTTAAATAGATAATAAAATCCATTTTTTAATGAGAATTTCTTTATGATGCAATACATAATTCTTTAAGACCAGAATGTTTTTCAAAACATACCACATTTTCATAATCTATATGAGCTTCATCCAATTTTCCTTGTTTGAAGAGAATATTCCCCCTTTGAAGACGTGCCTATAAAAGGACAAAAAGGGTAATAAACATTTGGCATTGAGAGAAGGAAAAAAGTTTTTTTTTTATTATTATTATACTTACAGAAGCAAAATCAGGCTTTAATTCAATCACTTTGGATAAATCTTTAATTGCTGATGCTATTCTTCCAATTGCAAGGTACACTGTAGCTCGGGTATAATAAGTTAAGTAATTATAAGGGTCTGCCTCTAAAATATTAAAAAAATATATTGCATGAAAATTAGTCTGAAATTCTTTTAAAAATGTTAATTTATTATTGTAGTTACATTTAAATCATACTGCTAAAAATATTATGAAGTAAACAAATATTTCATCAGCTGCATTATACTTGTCAAGTTTAAGACTTTCTTTAATACAAATTTCAATATATTTAATAATAATTACATATTTTATTATTATTATTCATATTAATAATAATAGATACTAAACAATCAACCAATATTAATATAGATAAAATGAAACAAATTTTGTATCCATACTAGATTTATCTGGAAAAAATTAAAACATTACTCTGAAATCAATTTTTCTATAAAATTTATTCATGAATACCAGACTTTAACAGAAAGAAAATTTATAATGAGTTAATTTTTTACTTGGTTTATTAATACTCTTTAGAGTGAGATTTGGTTAAAAAATTCAGTAACATTAAAAAAAGTTATGTTTAAGTTTTAGAAAATATTAAACATTTTTGTTGTTGTTGTTTTTCTTCATTCTTATTTCAAACAGAACTATTCTGTATAATTTTAATTTTTATTCAGGGTAATTGAGCAGAGGACAGAATTGATAAAGTGATTATATTTGTATTACAAAAAATAAGAAACCTTCATTTTTTAAATAAAAATTCATTATCAAAATGTGATGAATTGAACAAAATAAGGCAATGAAATAAAAACAAAATATCAAGGATTCAACAGAAATGACTTAACTGAAGAACAAAACAATACCAATACATTACTTGAAAATGAATTTATTAGACATACCTTAAAAAATCTATCATTGAACCTTACTTTAAATAAATACCTTATTAGCTCTTTAATCTTAACTCAAGAATCATTCTCTTATCTTCACACCATAATTTATTCCCAAAATGATAATCTTAAAAATATTCCATTATTTATAATTAACTAATGATTTTTTTAACAACATGAACTAATGATTTTTTTAACAACATTGTTGAGATCAAGATTAAGCAAAAAAAAAGTAACAAATTAGCATTATTGCATCATGCAATGTGTTTACCTGTTTTGACCTAGAAAAACCATTGAATTCGATGATGCATATCAATAACAGTAAAAAGAGAAAGAAAGAGAAAGAATTCTACAAGTCAAAAAAGCAGTAAAAACATACCAACAGCTGCATGATAATGTGATAATGCATCATCATAAAGACCTTGTGTTAACAATTCCCGCCCTAACTGGATGTGTCGATCGACATCTGGATGGTCTAACCATTCTTGACCTAAATATTAAAAATTATACAGGGTAAGATTCATAGAATAAACATTAAGCTTCCCTACAATGACAATACAAATACATTTAAGCATAATAAAACTTCTTTTATTTTTAAAGTATCATTACAATTCATTTTGAATTTTAAAAAAATACAACTTTTAATAATTATATATTTTTCACATCAAATAAAAATCAATCAATACCATTTCATATTTTTTTTCCTAACATACTGACAAGTTCATTTATTTTCACTCAATTTCTAAAATCAAACCTTATAATCTTTCTTGACAATCTGTCGAGTGATGCATAGAAAATGAAGTTAAAATATTATATACTCAAATTTTATATTCACTTACAAAATATCTAACTATTCAAATATTAATTTTATAAAGTGTAAGAATAAGCTTTATTCATTAATAGAAATATTTAAACCAATAAAGTATTTGAAAGTTATTCTATTTTGAATTTAATCTTTAAATTTAATAACCACAAATAAAATATGAATGAAAGCATCTATTTTTCAGTTTAAGTGAATGCAATCAAAATTTTAAGATTTAAATAAGAGATTTTGATAAAAATTCTAGATTTTCAAGAAAGCACTTTATCAAAAGAAAAGGCAGCAAAACATAATTTTGCAAAGCAATCAATGAAATTCATGCTTTGTGAAATCTGGTAGCAGATTAATGAATTCTGTGGCAATCAATGAAATTCATACTTTGTAAAATCTGGAAGCAGATTTATGAATTCTGTGGCATTGAGATCCATTTTAAAAAATAGCTGATATAGGCTCCACATTTTAACTTAATAACATAATAATTTACTTTATTTTTTAAATTGGTTAAAACATATTTTATTTGATTATTTATTAGGATTTATGAAAGTGAGACAAGCTGATAAACAATATTATTTAAGTAGATTCTCAGTATATAAATAATCTGCAATAATTATGAGAATAATGAAATAGATAAAAACTTGATGAATTATGCTTGAAGTATTTATTTATTACTAATACCATATAATCATCGAATGGCATCAATGCATCTATTAAAAATTTGTCAAGTAAGCTCGTATTCAAGATAAATATTTAAAAACAAATGCTATTTGAAAATGCTTAGTCAATGTAGGGTTTTTGAAGTATCTCAATTTTTTTACAATAAACTTCGAAAATACTATCGATATAATTAAAACTTCAGATAAATGATGTCTTTTAAAAGAAAAAAAAATCTCAATGACACATACATAAATTAAAAACAGAAGATTGCTTTTCCCCTCTAAATGTATAATACAAAATACATGGATTGCAGAATCTTACATCTGATAAGAATTTTTCTAATAAAAGATGCTTATCATTAATTAAATAGCTGTATAATAATAAAATTTCTAGGAACAAAATTAACTGCACTTCGGATTTAAAGAAACTTTTTTTACTGAATAATAATAGAGAGTCATATTACTTACATTTGACGTCTGCGATGTCTCTCAGAATATATAACAGTGATATTAAAATATGTGCTGGTGGTACCATCATTTATGGAAGAAGATTTAATATAACAGAATGCTTGAAAATTTTGGTCATAAAATTTCGCAACATTAATGAAAATAAAATTTTACTATTTTGAAGAACTTTAAAAAGTGAAAAATCCAACCATCAAAATTCGCTAAACATCTGATAGAAATACATTTCAATTAATCATCGTCATCATAAGCAATTCAAATTAATAATGAGTCGCTTTCCTAAGCTTGTACAAAATACAAAACAAATTTTCTGAGCAATTCCAATTTCAGCGCACGAAACTGAGCGTGGTATTTTGTTATTGGATAGGAGAAACTGTTGCCATCCCTTCCTTTCGAAAAAAGCTTTATAAAGTTCGGCTGAGATAAAGCAGATGACAAATGGGTTTCGGTACGGAAAAAATATTCCTACTTTTTACTTAAATTTAAAAAAATTGAAACTCTTACTACTTACAGCATTAGAATATTTTGGATAAAGAAAATTAATTAATGCTTACATGAAGCACGTCAAGTGTCCATATCAATTTCATCTTGGTATCCATTACGTATCGCATAAATAGAAAAGAAGTGAAAAAAATTAGAAAAAAAATTGCAGCATTTTGATTTCTTCTATAAATCCCAATACCTTATATCTTTTAGGAATATTGTGATTTCTTGGGATAAAAGCCTTTGTCGATATATCCCTCTATGTTTATATTCAAGTCCTACTACTGTGATTTCAAGAATATAATTAATTAATGACTTAATATAATATTTTCGAATATTATTTTTCATTTTTGAGATTAATTTTTTTTCTCTTTGGTTATTCAACTACATAAATTAGTGAACTTTATAAATATGTCAGTGAAATTTTATAAAGACAAATGAAAAAAGAGCGCACTGCGAAGACATACTAATCACTAAAAAAATTGCAATAATAAAGGCATGGGAACAATAATATTCTTTTTATTTTTATTTAGTTCCATTTTCAAGAAAAAATAACCAATGATTATTTGGGAATGGAAATCCTTTATCTTCATTGCATATGTAACTCTTTGTCTTAATACAGATATGCTTAATTTTCCCTATATATTTACTAAATTGTAAGCAGAAATTATTTAGATTAGAATTTTAGAATGCTAAATTTAGATATCACTATATGGAGATATTTTAGATAATTTATGCCACATTTTAAAAGTGAGAGGCTGAAAAAAAACCAAGTAATTTTTACTAATTCCCTGATAGTAAAAGTGAAGGAGGATATACTAGCCACATCCAGGATAATCAAATAAGAAAATTAGTCGCTTTAGGTGACCAGTTGATTTGTCGGGATTAATGATTGTTAAAAAATTTTCAATTAGACACTTTATGTAATTTATTCTTAATGCCTTCCAAGGAATCATATTTTTAACTTAAAATTTGACAGGTCTGTAACTCATACTGTAACAAAAGCATTATTCCGTTCTGTTCATCATACTATGTAGCTTTTTAATTTTTTGCCATCACTCATAAAATGTGAATTTTAATTTAAAAAATGAAAATATTTAAATTTCAATTAGTACGAAAACTCTCTTGTTGGAAACAATCATTTTTATTTAAAATACAAGGAAAAAAGGTTAGATCTTTTGTAATTGAAGTTTTATGCGTACTATAGTATACTTTTGATAATTTATGTGATTACTCAGAGGTATAGATTCGATTAAAATTTCCCAAATTTAACAAAAAAAATTCAATGAATGGCAATATTTAACAGAAAGAAAAATTATATATTTTACGTACCTTATTATATTATATTAAAAAATTTCACGATTGCTTATCAATGAAGTTAAACCATTAAGTGTAGATGTGTGTGAGTATGTTGAAGCTTTACAAGATAAACCAATTAATTTAGATTTCATGCTTTCTCACAGTATTTATACGTAATGCATTTATAATGTTTCTAAGTAATATATCTAATTTATATGTATTTATGAATATGCATAAACAAGTGCAAAAAAATTTCAAAAAAATGTAAGAAAAATATACTTTAAATAGAAATCTTTTAACTATAGAAAAATTAGTTGCAATTTCATACTTTTGTCACCAATATTGGAAGAAAACACAATATGAAATATTTAAAACAACAAGAAAAACACACACTCCGATTTGAGTATCTTTACAAATGTGAATTATACTGTAGTAAATAAAAGTGTTATATAATATAGATTGTCTATTAATCGGTTTCATCTTGTTATAATTTATATTGCTATTAAATTCATAACAGCAAAAGAAAGATATATATTTTTTAATTTTTAAGATGATTTTTAAGAATTATTTTGAAATTATATAATTTCACTAAATACATCAAAAATACTATCTTTTAATTAATTGGAATTTTAATTAAAATTTCAAAAGGTTTCTTCTAGATGAACATTTTTATCTTCCAAAATATATTTGTGTCAAATTTAGTAGCCAAGCATATCAGTTTATCCAATAGAGAGCCAACATACGCACTCTCACGTGCGCGCTTGCGCATATGCATTAATCTTTATTACTAGAAACTTTTGGCGACTTTTTGGCGATTACTAAATACAATAGTTGCTAAAATCTTCAATTAAATAATTTGCATAACTATATTTTAAAGGTTTCAAAAGTGAAATTTTAAAGCTTCAAATTTTGATTGGCATTTAAAATTTTATTTATTATTTTATATCTCATTCCGTTTTGTTAATCGTGTTATGCATTTCCCTGCTTTTTTCTTTAAAACTTTATAGTCACATCATCATTCATCACCAATCACATCATAGTATATAGCAGGAAATATTAGAAAAAGAATAAACTTTAAAAGTTTTTCCTTATGACTTGAGTCGGAAGTTAAATTTTAATTGTAAGTACGACAAGATTTCAAAAGTACTAAATCTCCTTGCACTTAAATCAATTCAGCCTAGAAAAATAAGCGAATCTTCTTGTTCATCAACTGTGAAAAAGAAAATGTCAACGGGAAATATTAAAAACAGCACTGAACACAATTTGAGTTTCACTTCAACACTGTATTATATTGTTTCATAATTCACTTAAAATATTTTTAAAGTTTTTTAATAACTAGATTTTGCCCGTGACTTCGTATGCATAGAAAAGCACACAACTAACCTAAAAACAATTTATTTACAATGTATACCTGAAATAAAGCAAAACAGCAAATCAAGTCCATATTTCTTTAAAATCAAGTCAAGTTTATTTTTTCTAATGATCGAGATTGAGATAGCTACAACAATATTATACACATAATTTTTGAACTTTTAATTAAAATGGAAATACAGTTGTCAACAATTATAACACACTGCACATGCTTGAATTTTCAACGCCAATTGGAGCAACGCAAAAGCGTGGATTTTCTATATCAGTTGGGGTATCGCAATTCTGACTAGAAACTTTTAATTTTCTTTATTCCGCTTTTTTTAATTTCAAAAGTACTTCAAAAAGAATATGAAAAATCGATTAATTAACAATTAATTTTTAATGCATCAAATATTAAGAAAATAAACAGAATCGTATGAAATAATCAGTCAAAAACATGTTAAATCTAACCTCATTCACGTGCGGGAAAAGTCTTACTCATATAGCGGTGGAGAAAGGAACGAGAAAGTTAGTTTCTAATTAATAAAACATTAACCATTCAATTAACCGGAATAAATGGAAGCGTAAGTCCTATTGTAGAGAATATTGTATCTCTCTGCTAAATTTCATCCAATTTCGATCAGCTGTTCTGGCGTGATTGATTAACATCATCCATCCATTCATCCAAATTTTCAAACTTATAATAGCCATTGTGTTTTATTTAAGTCATTGTGTTTTTGTAATCGCGTTAGCTTGCATATGAAATTACTGATTGACAGACAGTCAGCCATTTGACAGATTTGATTCAAAATTTGATAAGGTTCTACACTTTAGGTGCTGAAACTAAGCTATTTATTTAATATTTATTTGCTTAAATTGTGGAGTTTTTTAATTTTCCAGTTTATATGGCCGCAAATATTCTGTAAGGAAGTTGCCACTTTGTCTCCTGTTGGAAGAGACACATGATCAAACAATGATACTTCTAGCCAGCGGTGAGGCTATTCGTCCTTTGTTGCCCATTGTGTTTCTTCCTTTTTAGTGTTATCCTTCAGACTTGAGAAAGACAAATAATGGAACACACATGTTTTCGGCCCATTAAATCAACAAACCGTGTCGAAATACCAGATGGGACTATTTCTTCTATCGACCACCCCAGATGGGATAATGTTCCAATAATGAATATCATATGCTCTTTACGACCCGTTGAAGAAATTAGTGCTTCCTTGAACCCATTGAAGAAAGAATGCAGATGCGAACAGTGGATATTGTGAAGGTTCTGATAAGGGATGGATGTTTCAGAAATCTTCCAACGACATGATGGCGCGCCAGTGGGAGTTTTTCTGAAGAATGATTGATTCTGAAGAAGTAGCGAAGCTCCACCACTCAGGATGATATTGGCGCCCTGGAGATGAACAATCGGCATCTCCAGGGCGCCAATATCATCCTGAGTGGTGGAGCTTCGCTACTGTTAAAAGGGACGATCGAGGAGCCGATCCAGAGAGGAGAAGCTGATCCGGTGGACGAGACAAGCTGATCGGAGAGACGGGACCAGCTGATCGGACGAGAGCCGACACGGCAACGAGACGAGCTGTGAGCGGTGCTGAAGTTGAAGAGATACCACGTGATCTCGAGTTGGTTGGAAAGATCTACCGGAAGTAATCCGTAGATTTCTTGAGCTACAGGCAGTAGCCGAATACGCGGACAGCTTGTGAATCCCCGGCATAGTTGCCGAAAGGACAATCCAGTTGTAAATATCTTCCAGTATCTAACCTAGAGGACGTGTTGTTGTTTTTGTTTTTTGTATTATTGTATAAAGCTGTAAATAAATCCTTTGTGTATAATACGCTACCATTTTATTTGATCGACCAGGATCAAGTCATTACAATACTGACAGACATACAGCCAATCCCTCAAATGATTTAGTTTCAAATTTCATATGTATCTGCATTTTAGTTGCTAAATTTATTGTTAAATTTTATCTATCTCTTCTTTACGTTTTTTAATTATGTAGTCAAATATCCTTGCCGATATAGTGCTTCGAAATCGATTTCTACAAAATCTGGTAAAAATCTACACATTCGTTTAAAAGGCAAATACTATATTTCATCCTTCTAGTTCAAAGAGTTTTTAGTTATCATGTTCCCAGACGAATAAATGTATATTCAAAAATATTTTTTGTACTAGGAAGGACTGAAAAGGGGAGATTCATCAAAATCTTATGAGTTTGATTTTTTTTTTACGGTTACAATACTTTAGGTATACAAAAGAGTAAAAAAAAAAAATCAATATTTTAAAAGGAAACGGAATTATTTAAATCAAAAATCGTGAGAAGGCCAACAGCAAAAATCCTACAAGTATAAGTTGTAGTCAGAAATGTTCGAAACAATTTGAGTTGGAAAAAATATTTGCGGTATCTTGCAGTTTTCAAATTAAGAATTTTAAATTTGAAAGATGTAAGGTATTGGGATTTATAGCAACAATGGCTGTTATCCCTAAATGCTTAAGAATTTCTCTTTGTTTTTACGATAGTTATTATGATTTTATACATTTTCAATTGTTTTCAGCTTTTCTTGCTTTTACAAGTCTTGTTTAGAAATTTTTTTAAAAAAAATTTAATACAATAATAAAAAAATTAGATTTTTATATTTATTAATTTCCATTTTATAATTATTAAATCTTTTCTTTCTGATGATATTCAGGATTTACTTGAAAAACGTCTAAATCGTATGCAATGAATGAATGCATTCAACCTGGAATTTAAGTTGAATTAGTTATATTTAGCCGTTATATTTAACCTAATCAGCTAGCTTTCTTTAAATTCACATCCACATTCTAAGCAATCATAAAGAATTCTGTTAATATCCTGGATTTACAAAAATAAATATTTTGATTTGTGCATGTTCATCTATATTTATCTACACCAATAATGAAGATGAATGTGTGCATGCACGTATGTGTTTATGTGTGTGTTGGCGCTCTACATGTCAGACCATTTAATCATCAACCAACATTAGCATACTTAAATCTTTAGTAAAGGAAATGTAAACTACTAAGCAATTTAAAAAAAATTAAATAAAAATTTAATTAATTTAAAAAATTAATATTAAAAAAATAATCTTTTTTTTTCAATGCTAGCAATTTTTTGCCGTGTAAATCATCTTTTTTTTAAAAAAAATATTTGAATTACATTTTCTGATAAGAATCATAGGAATTCTGAGCAAGTATTAATCGCATCGTGAATGATAACACAAAAGAATAAGAATTATGGGGATACATCAAAGTTGTTATTAAAAGTCAATATTAAATATGAATATATTTTCCGTTTTTACTTTACAATGCGAATTACTATCAAATCATTATTAAGAACCAGCTTTCGCAAGTGAAAGTAAAATGTAGATAAATCACATGGTGGATTCTTAAAAAAACGTTAGTTGTTAATTTGGCATAAAGTAACAAGTATTATTGGTGTGTCTAAATAACCGTGTTCCTTGAATTAATATCACTTCCTGTCATATTACCATTTATTCAAAGTGCGTGAAATATACAGACTGTTATTACATTAAAAGCTTGTTCTGAATTGTCCGAGAATGGGAACTTTAAAAGCTACTTAAGAATACTATTCTGTTTCTCAAGAGAAAGATCAATATCTTATCCAGATTATCTTACCTTATCTATCCATGGTATCTATAACTTTGAAGCTTACTTCGCAAATAACCAAAGAAAAAAAATAATTAGGGAATTTTATTTTCATTTTTTATCATGTCAGAACATGATGTAGTTTTTGGGATGAGGTTTTTGGCATCAACAAAAATCAGTAGACGAAAAATTGAAATTCTATTATCTGCACGAGCATCTCAAAAAAATCAGCTTTTATTAACCCGTTGCCATTACATTTACAAAAGCTCTGATTAAAAAAGATAAGTCAATGACTACAGCAAATAAAAATCCTAAAAATGTCATTTTGAGCATGTGATTATATGAAATGAAATAAATAGGAAATTGGATGTTTTTTTCAACAATAAATACTAGACAAAGTTTTTTGGATCATTTGCAGTACTAAAGTGACTCATTCAATGAAATAATGAAAATGAATAAAAATATAATTTCACTTGCACGAGCACGTAATGCTTGGCCGTTCAAGAAATTATGTTTTGGCATGATACACTGAAATATGCATAGCAGATTTCATTTTAATCATTTTTTAAAGCATGGTTGTTCCAAAAGTAAATAAAATATTAAAAAATATTATTGAAAAACGAGAAAGATATATAGTTTGTTTTCCTAAGTACTGAATATCGTTCTGCACGCATCACCAGTATGCGTGTTATAGTCATCGCTCCCCAATTACTCTTTGTACTTGATCCAAATATGAATAAAAGTTTTGAAGGAAAATAACTAGTGTTGAAAAAGCTTGATTCGATGACTTTTATTTGTAATTCTACCTCTTAATACCCTCTGTAATAAAGTGCTTTGTAAAATTAATACTATCTCCCCCCCCCTTATTCTACTTCATTTTTCACGTTTAGCGACAGTTTTAGCTCTACGATCATTCGTTTCAGTTTTAAACATACTAGAATCCCTGAGTAATCAATCTCCCAGTGTATATTCACACTCCACAGTCGGCCTCAACAAATTCTGTCGATACTGCTACGTTCAGTGGTGGCGGGGTGGTCGGCTGTACAGAAGAAGTGAATATTCACAGGGATAAAATTTTCATTAGCTTTTCCTCTTTTCGTTTTGCTTCGTTCTGTGTTTGCTCGTCGCTTGTGCTTGTGCATAATGCGTGTTTCTCTGGATGCAATAAAGCGAATTTAAAAATTCGAAAGTCTCTCTGTCTTCGAAACTGCCTTCTGCTTCAAACAAAAATTATGTGTTATTTATGC
>JAOUZG010019008.1:1780169-1806844 GCA_026289955.1 Argiope argentata | reverse complement strand
TTCTGAAGTTGTTGGATAAGTTTTACCGTGACCCTGGATTGAAGAATCAACTGTAAACGCTTTGCTTCTGTAATTAGGATCTTTCAAATAATATGACGTTGCACCACCACTTTTGGAAGATGAAATATCATGCAAAGGTTGGTAATTAATATATTCATTAGGTTTAGTGTTATCCGAGATTCCTTGATGCTGAATTCCCCTGTGATGTGGAAAATCAGTACCCCTAAAGTTATTAATAATATCAGGGATACCATGAGGTTCTGAATTATGATTGATGTTCAAAGAATTATACTTAGATGGATAGCGAGAACTTTCCGAATGAGATTCAGGTAGGTAAATGGGTTTTTCTTTATTTCTCAAATGCATGGGAATTGTTGAATCATAGCCTGATTTGTATTCTGTTTTAGAATGCAAGTTAGGTATGTATTGAAGGTTACCAAGATTTATATGTCCAAGTGGGTAGATGGAATGGGGACTAACTTTTCCGATGGGAGCAATTTTAAGGTATGTTTGGTCTTTTCCATGGTCAGGAATCTTCAGACCTTTAGGAAAAAGTTCTTTCAAGGACGGTAAAATATACGGCACTGCTTTATGCGGATTTTCAAAAATTTCGAATGGCTTTCTTGGAACTTCTAAATACACCGGTTTGTAATCTAAATTTTCATTTGGATTCGGATTATCGTAAGAAGATTGAGGAGGATAATAAGCAAAGATGTTCTTTTTGCTTTTTTGACCATTTGAATTAACACGTGGCTCTCTTGGATGGTTGTGATAATTAACTGATTGGCTGTGGTATATTTCTGAATGTGGTTCGTGATGGCCATGGTTTCCATATTCAATATGTTGATCTGCAGCGTTGTGCACATTTGGAGAATACGAATGATGAGTGTATTGAGAACTAATTTGGCTGTAATGTGGTTTACTCTGAACTTGATACTGTTGATATTGTCTTTTACCTCCGAAGAAGAAGGGGTGGCCAGGTAATATAGGAGTCCAACCACCGTAAATTATTTTAGGTGGCGTGAAACTTGTAGATGAAGTCAGCAAAGAAAACAAAACAAAGAGGGCTACCATCGTGGGAAGAAACTAAAATAAAAAGAAAATTTATTAGATCTAAAAGTAAACTCGGTAATGATTTACTCTAAAGTGCAAAATGTATATTCGATTTGTGCAAGTTTATTTCAATGGAAAATTATTTATTTTGCATATTGATCGCAAAATATTTTAAATATAGAAATCAATTAAATAACACATACTATTTATCATTACAATTTTCTTATCAGTAGATTACTTACATATTTTTGTGACCTTAGGCAAAGCATAGCAAGAAAATCGCTCTATTTATAAAATGGCGAATTTCTTTTCATACTCTAAGCTGATTACTGATTCATTTTAGTCAATACTATTACAATTACTTTAATAATTTTGTGGAAATATATAGGCATTTATTAACATATTTATTATGATTCTTATTTGCACGACATCCATGCTTTTACTTAATATTAGTTAACATGGTTACATGGTTCATGAATATTATGAAAAATAAGTGAATGCAAGGAAATAAATGGTAATCAAATCCTTAATATTTCACATAGTGTTAATAATACACCAATATTTTACATCTCACGAAATTCATATTTGTTATATACTTCTCAATTTGGTTAAAGATATCTTTTTGATCGACCTGCCTTTTAATCTAGTTGCCATTGACAATAGCATGATCAAAGAACCCGTCGTGATTCTTATAGGTATAGATAGTATATGTAAATACGTATTTGTAAAAATATTAATAATTCCTTTGTAATTATTCAAACCTTTAATTAAAACTACATAAATGAAGCATTCAAATTGTATCAGGAATTGCAGAAAGGAATTATTGAATCCACAATTACTAATGGGCATGTGGCAACCGAAGGTCAAGGTACGCGACGCTAGTGTTTGCAGCCGAATAACATAACCACAATTCAAAAGTAATACTTGTGTATCGTAGATGTTATCTGGTTTATGAAGCTAGCGTCACAATACTTTTCCACCAGTGAGTCGGTAGATAGACGAACGATTTTTATAGCGTCAAGCGTTGTGGCGAGCGTAAGAGTGTTGGCAAGCGAATAATTGAGGTGATGCGTCAGATGAGTCTGATGGCTTTGTTTGGCTGCTGCGTCAGGTGAGTCTGATGATTTTTGCTGCAGGTAGAGGCCGCCACGACAGCTGCATGAAGTTGTGCAGTCCAGATCTCTAATGTGGCATCTGAAGGTCGAGGTAAGAACCCGAGATGCTAGGCCTGTAGCCGAATAATATAACCACAATACAAAAGTATACTTGTGTATCGTAGATGTTATCTGGCTTATGAAACTAAAACCACAGACATCTTAATCGTACTTCATTATTTGATATTTTTAAGTCAATGGCATTTTTATGGGGCATAATGTCCAGTTGACAAATTTTTAAATGATGCCTTAAATGTTTATCTATTTCGCAATATGAAATTAATTAATATTTGATAACTAACACTAATGTAGCAAATTTTCAAAGCCAAATAAACATTTTATTTTTATTAAAATTCGAGTTGCATATTTTTTTGTAAGTGCGTAATTTCATAAGAGAAATTTAAAATATCACTGTACTTTTGATAAAAGATAATACAGAAGATAATGAAAACAGATTATATTGAGTCCTAAGAAAATAAACATCTTTTTACTTTCACCTATTTCTAAATGATTGATTCCATTCTATTTCCAGTTCATATAGGATTATTTACGTTGACTTGTAATAAGCTGTTACTTCTTCCTCTTCCAAAAGAAAGAATGGATAATAAACAAATAAATTTCCTTGTTCATTTTTTTTGGTAAATTTTTTTTCTGGCAAAAATGAAATTTCAGTAAAATCCGATCTTGGGAGAAAATGAGACAGAAGAAAGTTTATCTGCCTCATTAATTCCAGTTTTTCGACATGAAGGAAAAAGTAGGTTGTTGAGAGCTTCTTAGATATTTTTTTTATAATTTGCTCATCCTGGATGAGTAGCCTCAAGTTCACGATCATCATATTTCGAACATTTCACGGGTGAGCACACACGCCTGTTCCAGAAGTGTGAATATACTGCCCATTATTTATGCTAGACGCTTCGATGGAAAAAGTTCAAGAAAAAAGCAATGCTTTTGATGTCTCAACTTGGAGATGCAAAATCTTGTGGGCTTTAAATGGAGCAACTGAAAGTATGAGAAGTAGCTTTGTTTGGGAAGCAGTTAATTTTACAATTCTGTTGCTTTTAACGCTAGATTTGCATTATTCAACGATTTATCAATTTAATGCTTCATTAATTCAGTAATCAACCCCTACTTTTAATGCTCTTTCTGTGAAATTTCCTATTGCCAAAGAAACAAAATCAATCGGTTTTTTTTTAAAATGTAGTTCTAAAAAAAATATTCTATTATTTATGTTCTTTTTACAATTTTCGCCATTTTGGCAGCCTTAAAAAATAAAAATTATTAAATATGGAATTCTGGAAGGAATGCTTCTGAAGTTAAAATGCTAGAAAAATTCCAATTTCAAATTTCCGTGGTACAATCTGAGCAGCAAATCAGAGTAGTTGACATGGTAACTATTCCGCGTTTTTGAAAAAATTATAAATATTTTCCGTTTACAAATTGACTCAAACTGGTAATAATATAGTCTTCAGAGTATATTCCTCTTTAAAATAACAATTTTCCTTATCTTGAAGCCTAAAGACAATACTAAGTTCGTTAGTCAATCAAAACATTATACTTTATTAACTGATAGTTTATCCATTTTGAAAATCCTCACAGTTCTAACATTCATTCCAAATATATCATCAATTTTTTGGATCATAAAATCTCAAGTCGTTAACAGCGTCATTTTCAACGAACTCATTTGCTTCCCAGAATATTCTGACATTGATAAAAACGAACAAGCTTACAGTCTATCCTTTCATTAGACATATTTATTTCTAAATAGATAGGAAGACAATCTCATTAAATAACTTTAAAAAAGAAAAAGAAAAACACGCAGACTGATATAGACACAATATGAAAGAGGCTCAATGCTTATAAATAATTCAAAATCCAATATAATTGAATTCCCTGCAATAGAAAAATTATGTCATTCTGACATTTTTCCTGGGCAAAACCTATATATTCGAAGCCAAGTAATTTCATTATCGTTTATTTCTTTCTCTGCCTTATAATACTTGCAAACTAGAAAAATTTTGTAACTTATTTCTCTCTCAACAAATAAAATATGAAAACCATAAAGAACAAAAAAAATGTTATGCATAGCATTCTCATTCAATCGACTTTTTTGTACTTCTCAAAAAAAATATCAATCATCATAATGATGTTTATTCATCACATTCAATATTTATTTTCTCTTTTGTTTTTTATGGTCTGAAGTCTGTCTTTTTGGTTTTCTATGGTCACTTTTCTAAAAGATTTTTATAATCCCATGTAAATATTGCTTTTGATAAAAAATAATATGTAATTTTAAAATCTACTTCAGTTAGACTTATTATAGCTTGGAGTTCCACCATGTACATTTACTAAAATTAACACAAAAAAGAATAACGTTTCGGGTAATGAAATTTTATTTTGCATCTATGAGTATCAAATATATATATATAAAATGTAAATTATCAAGCATTTATCAAAGAACATTTCTGGAATGGTGATTAAATATGTGAGTTCCTAAAAGAATCGTATCATTGGGTGTAAAATATTTCTTTAATCGTCTCAAAATTTCCAAATCCCTGTTGATTTTTTTTGTTAAAAAAGAACTTATCAATGAAAGCACACACAGAATTCGTATTAGTTGAATTATCCAATTATAAATTTAAAATGATGAATAATATATTGTTATATAATGTTGCTTAAACATTATTACTGGAACAAGAATAAAGAAACTGCATTTCCTTTACTTTTCAAAATCCAATTTTAAAATAACCTTAAATATTTATTTAATTTATTAATTGTATTTTTCGAATATTTCAGATTGGTTGATCAAATAGTACGCTAGGAGTAAAGGAAAATATCAGAACTATGATTATAAAACATATTGTAGTTATTTTAAAATTTTATTTTTTTTAATCTTCAAATTTGTGAAATATTTGCAAATAATGAGAATTCAACAAAAATTTCTCCCTTCGATTTTCATAAACCAACATAAAGCATTTTGCTTTTAGTTCTACAGTGAAGAAAATCGAATGTGCCAACGGGTGCTCAGGGGTCCATACCCTCAGAAACTACTGCACCCGTCCTTACGTTGTAAAGCGGAACACGAGAAGAACAATTGTAATTATTTAATAAAAAGTAACTAAAATAACGTTGCATACTGTAATTGCCTCGCCAGAACAATATACAACTTAACAATATATAAATTTAGTTATATATAATTCCGGCGAGAAATAACAGTTGAATAACCTATGAGAGTGGACACTTGAGGGACAAGCAATTTATCTCTAGTAAACGTTAATGCTAAAATACCTGAAAATCGAGAGTGTATTTTGGGCGCTATTTATTTAATTGATTAAAAGGAAAATTTAACACAGAACTGAGAAGTTATCTTATGCAATTTTGTTTTCAAAAATTACATATCAAATTTCATATTGTTAATCTATTGGATTTTTGAGTCATCATATTTATATACTATGAAGATATTGACAACCATTTCACAAATTTAGTTGCAAATGCATTTCTTATCTATATTTTAGATGTTAAATTTGTGTGCCAAATTTTATCCATCTAGTTTTGATTGTTTTGTTGTTATAGCATTAACTTAAATTTTCTCGAAATGGACCTTATTCCAAAATTCTATTCAGAAATTGAACAATTTGTTTGCCGGCGTCTTGGTACAAAGGAAGCGCGTCTTCCTCGTGATCTGGGAGTCCCGGTTAGGGCATGGTTGTTCTTCTGTGTACTATCTTTGAGTTGTCTGAATGTACCTCTCTGTAAAAAGAGGCTGTGCAAGCGAATGTGTGTGTGTCATCCTCATATGAGCAAGAAGTCAACATTTTGCACACTGGTGCTCAGGGGTCCATACCCTCAGTAGCTACTGTAGCCTCTCTTTCCGTTGTAAAGTGGACACGAGATCAGCATCAACAATAACAATTTTTTTTTCAAACCGTGTGTCAAATGTAATCCGTTTAGTTGAAAGCATATTTGAGTTAACGTGCTCACAGATAGACATTGTTCCAAAAATATGTTTCTTCGGTCTAAAATGTGGATACTCGTCAAAACTAAGAATGCAATTATTTTAACGATTATAATAATTGATCCTATACGAGAAAATAGAGAGACTGGTAAATACTTACTCTTTTAAAAATTGATTATTGATTGTCTGTAATAACAGTGACCAAATATCAGCTTGAATTTCCAAATCTGAGGAATTTACTTTTGTCTGACTTGTCGCAATTTTGTGTTAACTATTCATATGCACCTGATTTGATCTTTCAATGGATTTCATTCAAAACTTGATACTGATCTAAAATTTTAGTATGACGGTGACATTCAAATTTTATTCTTCAACCTTGCCTTGCTTTCGGATTATCGTGTTTACAGATTGTCAAAGAAACGAAAGATGAAAAATGATTTATTTTTTCTTTTTGGACTAAGGGATATTTAAAATGCGGAGATTCTTACAATCGTAAGGCCGACTTTTCGGCAAGTACATTGTTTTTTGAATATTTCATATTAGAATATAAAGATAAAAAACTGTGCCAAGCATAGGGGAGATTCTTCGGTTCACCCTAGTAAAAATTAATATAAAGAGGAGAAAAAATAATGGAGATATCGAGGAAAGCAATTTTCCAGTATATAATGTGATTACATAACAGTTAAAAATTTTCTAAAAGAAAAATTATAATAATCGGACATTTAAGATAAGTTTTTCGTATATTTTTAAAACGATTCCACGCTTTTTTCTAACT
This sequence comes from Argiope argentata, assembly GCA_026289955.1. NCBI lineage: Eukaryota > Metazoa > Arthropoda > Arachnida > Araneae > Araneidae > Argiope > Argiope argentata. The sequence goes on along the minus strand of JAOUZG010019008.1, from coordinate 1,799,910 downwards.
TTTATAGCGTTCAAACAATAAACATCGTGCTCGTTTTATTCGTTTCCTCTTAATAAAACACACACATAAAAAAAGAATCTTAAACGGTGGAAATCTTTACTATAAACTATCGAAAATGGAAAAAAAACATATCGTGCCTTAAACAAAACCATAGTGACAAACAATAAACATCTTACTCATTCCATTAGCTTTATATAAATAATGTACAAAAAAGAATTTTAATTCTAAACGATAGAAGTTTTAATGTAATCTATTCGGAATGGTCTCAAAGAAAGTTTTATTCGTATACTCTCTAATAAATATATTTGAGCATTATCAATTGCATGCAGTTCGTGGACAACAGTTACGAAAGAGCCTATTAGCATGCAATCTCTGACAATGCGATTAATACACAAGAATATGAAAACCGAATGTATCATTTTAGATACTTTTCTCCAATTAATTGCAACGAACAGATAGACATATAAAACTGCAATTATTATTAGAAAATTACATACGAAATTTCACATTTTTCATTGCATTTATGTGTATTCAGAAATACTGATCGACAGCTGAAGGTACTCCCTTTAACAGGTTTTATTAAAAATATGATATGGATCTGCTCTTTAACTACTAATATTGTAAACTAAATTTCATTTATCCAGCTCTTTACGTCTTGTTATTCTCCCGTTCACTTATGTTCGGACAGATAGAATATTTTTGAGTATTTTTCATTATTTCCATTTTTGATTTTTCGGTACTTATGTGTTAGACCGTCGATCTTTATTTCCAAATTTGAAGGCATCTCTAATGAGTTGCTAAACCGCCATTATTTTAAAAATTGTTCAAACTTTAAATGTCGTCTGCCATTTTGTTGGTTTCGTAGGCTTCGACGGTTTATCGCCAAATTTGAAATCAATCGCCAATGAGTTACTAAATCGTTGGCATCGACGGTCTAATACGCAAGTTCCAATTTTTTTCATTCAAAATTGGTGGTAATTTACAAATGGAATATTAAGCCAAATCAACAAATTTCATTTGTTTAGCTGAAACAGTGTTTGATAAGTCATGTCTCCCGATAGACAATTTCAAAAGTGTGTTTTGCGGACTCACAAAAATTTGAAACGTGGAGTTTTATGAAATTTTCGCATTTGAATTCTTTGGTGATCACAAAACTTTTGTATACGCTTTGTATATTTCGTATGAGTTAAAGTAAAACACCATTGAACAATTATACAGTATTTCTAAATAGTGCTTTAAATTTATATACTTATTATTCTTTTCTTTCAAATAAAAAAAATTATGTTTTCACTGAAAATTTCAACAAAAAGATTATTTATGTCATAACTTTTCATGCTTTTTATAATGTAATTTTTTTTAATTTGTAAATTGTGTGATTGAAAACGGATAGTGAAAAATTCAGTTAATACGTTCTTCAGAAAAGATTATTGGATCTAGAAGTATCAAATTAGTTATTTTTAGATGGTAGATAATAATCATGAAAAGGGTTTTGAAATTTTTAATTAAAAAATATAATAATTTTTTATGTATGTCTTATCAGTTGGAACTTTTATTATTCGGGAAATATAATAACACAAAAATTATTTTTATATCACAGTAAATAAGAAAAAAAAACTTTTCAGTAATATCAATTACATTTTAGAAATTTCAAAAATATTTCGAATAATAATATGTGATCATATTTTGAAGCAATAATTTCCATTATTTTAGTTACTGGATTTGCACTCATGAATGTTGAGACAAGATTTGATGGGTTTTTTTGTATGCATGTTATTGCTGCTGCAATGAAATATTTTTGAAAATAAAATAAAAGATACTGCATTCGCACCAAAAGTATTATCATGCTGTGATATTTTAAAGTAGAGATGAGAATCTGCTTTGATATTCTTTTATTTCATTCGGAGGTCCTTTAATTTATTTAAGGCACTTCCGATACAACAATTCTTTGTAATGAATGCTTATTTCTGGTACTTACGTATTAGATTGTCGATCCGCCAACAACGCCAAATTTCATTTTGGTAATCAAAATTCTTTAATGCTTTTGAATACGTGGCAAACCAATGTTGACTCATTAGGCGACCTATTGGCGACCGTTTTTTGATTTGGCGAACATGATCGACAGTTTAATACGTAAGAACCTTATTTCTTTCCTATCTTATCTTTACATGCTGATTTTACATAATATTCTCTTATATAGCATTTATTACGAGCGAAAGAATTAAATTTCTTTCATAATCTATAACTTTTAACTGAAGTCTAATTGGAAATTATATCTGATAATCAATTCGATACTCATTTCTATGAATTAGCTTCGAACATTTCTAAGGAAAAGAATAAAAGAACATTGAATTTAAAAAAAAATCATTTTTTTCTGTTTTATTTCAAGCAAACAAAACTGAGAATTCGTTGAAGTTATATATAATCCATTGGGACAAAAAGCTTTAAGCCGATTTCTTGTAAAACCAACCGAGCATTAAAAAAAGGAAAATGAAAACACATTTCAGACATAGTAACGTATCTATAGATTATATATGAGAAACGCTCAAGGAAAACGAAATCGAGAGTAAGAAACAACAAGAATAATGCCCGCGGGCTGTTTGAGATGCATTGCTAATCCGTTAGGGATCTAGTCAAATGCAAAGCTGGTCAATGGTCTTGACTTGTTTGACAACCATGCGAACTGGGTAATTTTCAATAATGACTTTATAATATGACTTGCAGTGTAACAGAAATGACATCGCTTCAACTGAAATGTTTGAGAAATGATTTGGTGCGATAAATATTTTTTTAATTTGCTTTCGCTTAAGAATATATATATATAAAAGGTTTTTAAAAAAGTTTTTCAAAATCACAAAAAGTTCGTACCAAGAAATCTCGCTGTTTTTATACGCCATAGCATTCAGTAGCATTTATTATATACGTCAGTAGCATTTATTTTTATAACCACATATGTGCGTATGATAGTTTTTTTTAAAAAAAATACTAATTCGTTGATATATTTAAATATTGATTCCTTTACAGATTCTCTCTTTTAAGAAAAAAATATATACAATGCCATAAAAATGAAATCTGCTATGTATTATTTCAATATATAAAATATCAAGTCAGAACATAATTTCTTGAACGGCCAAGCACCACATGCTCGTGCAAGTTAAATTATATATTTATTCATTTTAATTGTTTCATCGAATTAGTAACCTTAGTATTGCAAACGATTAAAAAAAACTTTGTCTCAAATTTATCGTTTAAAAAAATATCACGTCTCCTATTTATTTCATTTCATATAATCATGTACTGAAAATGACATTTTTCTAGATTTTATTTGCTGTAGTTATTAATTTATTTTTTTAAATCAGAGTTTTTGTAAATGCAAGGGCAACATGTTATTAAAAGCTGTATTTTTGAGGTGCTCGAGCAAATAATAAAATTTCAATTTTTCGCCTATGGATTTCTGCTGACGCCACAAACTTCAGCCCAAAAACAACATCATGTTCTGACGTGATAATAAGAAATTATTACCTTATTAAATAGAAATTAACTCATGAGTACAGTTAAATATTTCATTGATAGTTTAATTTAAAAAGGAATTGATAGTTCAATTTAAAAAAAAAACTTCGTATTTTTTATTTATTTAAATTTTTTAAAAGTATTTTTAACCTATTAATAAGAATAAAAAATACTTTTTATGCCATCCCATTATAAACTCTGAATGTCATTTAAGTTAACTGAGTTTATCAAAGTATGATTGTAATTGTCATATACTTAATTAATTTCATTAAAATATCCTCTTTAGTTAAAAAAGGAAATAATCTTGCATAATTTTTCGATTACAAATAATTTAATAATAAGTAAAAATTATAATTTTATTATAATTTATTAAGTGAAAATTATATTTTTTTTTTATAATTTTATTAAATCGAAATGCACTGTTCAAAAAATACTCAAAACAAAAATTTAAGAAAAAAAATTATGATTTAACAAAATTGTGAATAATTTATTTTAAAACAATTATAATTTTTAAAGAAAATTAGTTTAATGTTTCAGATCCTGAGTAGAATGATGATGTCGTGTCCGCTTTTTACCGCGGAAAGAGAGATGCAGTAGCTTCTGAGGGTATGAACTCCTGAGCACCCGAAGGCAGAAGTCTGACTTCTAGCTCATATGAAGATGAAACACACACATACGCTTGCACAGCCCCTTTTTACAAGGGGGCACATTCACACATCTCACAGATAGCACACGGAATAACAACCATGCCGGAACCGGGACTCGAACCCGGGACCTCCAGAACACGAGGAGACGCGCTACCTCTGTGCCAGCAAGCCGGCCCTCAGTGCAATATCATGAAGATATTAGATTTTTATCTTAATAATAGCAAGCAAAGTCTAATGATTTTTATAACATACAAAGACTAAAGATTTTGAAAGAGATATATGCTATTTTAGAGAATATACCGTTTGTTTCAAAATAAAATAAGAATATAATTCTTTCATTCATGTATATAACAAAATATATCATTATCTGAATTCAAAAAAAAAAAAAAAAAAAACATGAAACCTGAGTAGTTATTTTAAACTAGAACGAATCACGGATCTTAAAATCAATTAATCAATTTTTTTTACTACCGTTCTTTAAGAACAATTAAGAACATCGATAACAACATTTTGCTCCGATTTTGGACATTTCATCTCTGCTTTCTATATATAACCGCCCTTAAAAATATTTTTCTTCCATCCCAAAAGACACATCTGGACGAACCGAGTCAACACGTTATCTAAACGAGATCAGTGCCCGCTAGAACAAAACAGCGGCACCCACCAAAACAACCTGAAGCATGTGTTACAAAAGCAATCACAAAATGGACCAACCCAGTTTCGATTTCTAATATATTGCGAAGGTGACCCCTTTAGGCTCTTCAATGGACAAACAAATAAAAAATAATAATACAGAACCAGGATCATAAAGTACTACTCCTTAATTACGAAAGCCTTTCAACTCTAAATTTAATAGGAAGAAAGTGGCAAAGAAAAATGGAGACATCTCTCGATGATTCGATAAGAACAGGTTCTGGAAAATTGACCGCGTTCGAATTTTGCTTCGCAGAAGCCATTATTAGTAACTACTGCAGAATATCTCATTACTTGGCAGGTGTTCTTGATAGGTTCCATACACTATTGTTGGTACTGTCAATAGACTTCAAAGCATTAAATCCCCATTTTCTGCCATCAAAGCACTTACAACCGTTCCATACGATTTTATAATCAAGTTTGACAGATTCAAGGAAACTAAACGGGCGCTTGTCTGTCATTGAAAAATGCTATAAAATGCATTTGAGAAAAGTAAAGAAGTCATTATATAAGGATAAGAAAGATTTTGTTGTTGTTGCTTTATGAAAGCGAATGCCCTACTGGTTTTATACAGAAAAAAATATTTTTAAAACCATTTTACAGCTGATAAAAAAAAAGTGGTTCAGTTCAAAGTTGTAAATTTTACCTAAAATATATATTTTCACACGTAGCTTTTTATTCTGGCACACATCATAAATCACAATCTAATAAATTCTTCGACTCCCCTCCCCTCTTTCTAATGTTTTTTTTTTTCGTAGCCTTTTAAAAATTTTATTGAAGTTAAATGTGTTCGTTTAAAAACAAAATTAGGTTATTTTTTTATTTCATAACAGAATTTAAGGCATATCTTTTACCAGCTGCGAATACGCTGCTCTTGGAGTTGAAAATAAATTCCAGAACAATCTCTGTTTTGGGTTATTTTCTTTACAAGAAAATATACTCTCTCAAGGAACTGAAGACCGGAAATGTATAGGAAAACATTCTTCTAGAAATGCAATAAGAATATTTAATATTTTTTTTCAATTTATGACTGACGCCTACATTTTTGAACACGTGTTCTAAGGCAAAATTAAATGCACGTTTAATTCTAATGCCTGCTCAAATAATACATTTGTTTCTACTTCCGGAGACATAAAAACTGTACTTCCTGCCTGCATTCCTGTTTAAGCCCCAAAAAACTTTATTATGTATTCAAGTCATACTATTTTGTTCACTGTATGAATCATTAAATGAAATAAAGTAGATTCATGGAGGTTTACAAACAACTGGATCTCGAAAGGAGTTTAAAACAATATTAATATACAAAATATGAAAAATTATCTACTTTGTATAAACCTGATACTTTTATGATATATAATACAGAGAATTTAAATTTGTTTTGTCCCCAAACTTCACCATTAGTCCATAATAAAATAGCTCATTTTTATTGTAAAAATGTAAGACTTTTCTATTCCCAGATTGTAGAGAGTACACTATTCAAAGTGATAAATTTAAGAGTATAGTAATAATTTTTAAATAAATATAATTTATTATAATTCACGCAAAAGTTTATCTGTTCAATTCTTGATCAGAATTTAGATAATTATTATAAATACTTAATGAAGATTATCAGCATTTAATGCATTCTGTAAATATAAAATGGCGTATTTTGTTACATATTTTTAATTAAAATTACATTTTGAATCCAAATTTAATCTATACGCTTAAATTTCATAATATAGAATATTTTGGTAATTATAATTTGTAAAAATAAACAGATAACATTTTGTACTCGTCACCAATACCTAACCGAAACATCACTACTGAAAGCATTGAGTCCATAACTGTTTCTTCATATAGTATACTCATAACATTTATTATGATATATTATAATATATACGATTACAGCATCGATTAAAGGTGAAAAAATACAATTTTATGAATCAAATTACTTTTATAATCCAGTATATCTATCGCTATTGATTAAAAGAGAAAAAATACGATTTCAATAGTCAAATAGTCTTCCATGGTAATTCATTAAATGGATATAATCAAATTATAAAAATAGTTCAAATTACGTACCGTTATTTCTTACTCTTGAATTATTTTACAATATTTAATTGTTTATTAAAATCACAATATCTAACTAATAATTTCAGCGATACAGTTTATCATATAAAAATTATTTCTTTCTTAACGTGGAGCTCTTAAATTCTTCATAGAAACTTCTAAAGTAGATTAAACATTTTATTCTAAACAAAATTAGGTGAAATATTTTTTAAGCTAAAAAGTCATCAAAATGTTTTATTTTTCAGAAATTTCTCATCCATATTTAAAGAGAATTCAGTTTGAAATTCATCATTCTCATTTCTTACATTATTTTTATTGCTTGAATAAAATAATTTAATTTTTAAATTATAATAAGTTAATTTTGAATTGTTTGACATGGTTAGTGATATTCTTAATACTGAACGGATAGGCTTAGAAATTCAGATTCGGTACTCTACGAAGAATAAAATTTTGAATTTCGTTTAGAAATTTTCAGCATCAAAAATATATTTCTAAATGAGAAGAAGAAAAAGATGATTTGCTGTTTTCTATATCTATTAATAAAATGTTTATTCAAGTTGTAACGTAATCGTGATTTCAGTATTACTCTTCAGTTTCAATATGCCACGAAATGAGTCATGATAAGGCTATGACAGACAGCTGGAAATAAATAAAACAGCTGTGAGGACGAAAATATGAAACTTATTCACGTTAATATCATAAGAATGTATATACAAATATGTTTTTTAGATAAACATCATTCTTCGAATAAGTAAAACTTTGTAAATTTTTTTTTGCATATGTTGCCAGTGGTTATAACCAGGATTATTGAAACAAATTAGAGATTAATGATTTTCAATATTGCTTTTCAGTATTAATGTTACAATATTTCAAGTTTAACGGTTTATGAATGAGTTTTACTTATCAGTTATATTTAAATTTATCTAGGAACAAAATTTGAAGGTTATTTTAGATTACATTTGTTAATATTATGCATTAGAATTTAATGAATGCGATTAAGATCTTATTTTTATAAATTTTTATGTTTACTAAAGATAAAAAATTATTATTTTGTATCTTTATTTTAGCATTTATGTAATGAATTTATTTAAGCATTTTAATTATTAGAATTCATTTAGAAATCGATAAGTGATTAATTTCAGGCATTAATACAATAAGAATTTTTTATGATTCTATTAATTGCTTACATGTTGGGATTTTTCAATAAATTTTATTATTTTTTTAATTAAAAATCCCCTTTGATATCAAAAAATATTATTTTATATCTTGATTATAGCACTGAGGCAATGAATTGATTTATGTATATGAATGATTTGAATTCATTTTAAAGTTGATAACTAATTAATCTCGAGCATTAATAAAATAAGACCTTTTTTCTCAATTCCATGCATTATTTTGACCCTTTTTAATGTTTTCTTTTTTTAATAAAAAAATCACATTGTTTAATAATAAAAATATTTCATATCGCTTTAATCAATGAACTTTGCTACAATTTTACAGTTCATTATTAAACATAATGAATATAATATTAATATAACCACCTTAATACTATGTGATTAAAAATAAAAAGAATGTATAGAAACTCTTGAACCAATATTATACTAAAAAATGTTGCACTTTTCATTCAATCATATTTAATTTTTGAAGCAAAATTAGCTTTATTAAACATTTTTAAGTATACTTAAAACGATTTTTATGGCTACTTAATTTTCTTTTATTTTGAAGTGAAAATTAAATCTTTTTAAGCTAATGCATTTTGGTGAAAAACTAATCCAACCTACATTTTTAGAGGCTGAACATAAACGTCTAATAATCTGATAAAAAGATAAGGTTCAAACTACCAATAAACTACAAATATAATTAATATATCCGCGAACTTTCCAGTTCATTGCAAATATACATAATATAGGTTACGGTGACATTTTTTTCTATCGCTGTGCATTGGTCTTGCTACATTCTCAAACCAGTTCTTTGTTTTCATTCGAATTCTTCTGATATTTAATTCTTTCTCAATTCTCAGACACAATTCTTTTAATATACCAAAACTATACTAAAAATACTTTTAAATTATAAATATTTTACGGATTTACACTTTTAATCTAAAATCCCTTATTTATGTTCTATAAATCAGATGCTTTATTTCATAAACAGTTTTTCTCTTAATAAATCATTTTCCAGATTTACTATGAGAAAATTCAGAGACCGTAAGAAATGGAATTAAAGAATTTTTCTCCTATAAAAAGAATTAATTTACTAATCGCTTTTGGCAATCTGCTTCTTCGATAATATTATTGATTTTGCCTAGTTTCACTATTAAATGTAACTTTCCTCTGAATTAAATATAATTAATATTGTAACCAACCTAAAATTAGTTTTAATTAAAGATATAGCCTTCATCTCTTTTTGATTTAGTTTTTGAAATCGATAATGGAAATTAATTAATTAAGAAAATAATTTCGCCATACCTGTACGGATTAAAATCAAACTATTTCAATTTTTAATGCTGTCATATTTAATGAATATGTTAAAAACAATTGAAATCAAATAACTACATTTAGATAAAAATTTCATGAATTTCGACTGATACACATAAATTTCAAAGCTTTGACTTTTAATTTTATATTATAAAGTTATTTTGAGGCATATTCTATAAAATATATTTCATCTTTTTTTAAATCCTTCTCAACTTCAAAAATAATAATTAAGTAATTTTTATGCAATGTGGAAATTTAATTGGATTTGCATTCCAAATAGAACAACTCTAAAATTTTCACTTTACTGTATAACAAAATATAAGGAAGTTAATAAGTTAATAAAAATAAGATATAGGAAATTTTACAATCAAAATATTATAACAAAAATAATAAAATTTGTATAATTAATAAAGAAAATTGACTTATAAAGTCTGTGTGTCGGTGTGTATAAGCATTCTACATAACAGGCCATTTGATAAAAAAAATATCAAATTTGGTATAAATATAATTTAGAGATATAAATGTGCACTTCAGAGTGATTTCATTGCGATTTTAAAAGAAGTTTTCAAATTGTTTCCTTATCTTTAACCTTACTGATCAATTAAATTTTTGATTAAGTTAAAATCTATATCGCATTATATATATGTTACAAGCAGATATCAAACAAAAATATATTTAGGAAGTATCAAAAATAGTCGCAGAACAATTTTTAAAGTGTTCATTCAGAAATATTTAGACTGTTAAATTTTAAAAATATGAGATGTTCATAGACAAAACACAGACTATCATTTTGCTCCTCATGAGATTCATTCTGTCTCCGCGATTCAGTTGCAGTGCGATTTATAAAAAGACGAATAATTCGCTCCTCAAAAGACTCTCCTTCACTGTGGACATTATTTCTCTGATATTCGCTAACCGAACGTTTCTTTCCTCTTCCTGCCAAGGTTGATTTTCCTTTTTGGGGGAGCATAATGAGTTTTGAATCCACTTTTGAGTTTTAAAACCAGACGTAAACAAAGAAATGCATGGCATATGCATATCACAGCTCTTACTATTTGCAATGCATAGTTCAAGATTTTCGCCCATGCGCAGGTAAGTGCAAAGCTAAAATCGCAATTATAAAACTCCTTTTTTTTTTTATTTGACTTTATTATACTAAAACCTTCCCCCATAAATGCTCTATAAAATGGTATAAATATCTCCAATATCCGTTAATTATCTCTCTAGTTTTGGGGGTTTAAACTTACAAAAGCTTTCTGGAGACTTCATTTTGTACTATGTATGGATTTACATCACTATAAAAAGGGCATTTTTTTCTTTCCAGCGCTCGGGAAGAAAATTTTGTAATCGTCAAACCTCCATATTTCAGACCTCCCTGAGATTGAAAAAGATATTTTTTGGCATTAGGTTTGTCCATTTGTTTATGAACACGATATTTAAAAACGCTTTGAGATAGATAAAATTTGGCATGCAGTCATTCTATCAAATGTGCAAATTTCTGCCAATTTTGAACAATGGAAGAAGGAAGTTTGTCTGTCCGGTTGTTCGAATAAAAGTTAATATCATAATTACAAAACAAAGTGATCTAGATGGATAAAATTTGGTGCACAGATTTAACATATATAACGTATACTACAAAATTTTGAGGCAAATTCTCGAAGTTAAGTAGCCATCTGTAGGTCTGAACTTTTGCACGCATGTAAAGGTAAAAACTCTCAAAAGCAGAAACTGAAATTCACAAAATTTGTTGTGTGATCTTATCCGAATCAAATTTTAACTTCTATCAGCCAAGAAAAAGACGTCCATTATAGATTCAGTAAAATTGCTATATCCATATCAAATCTGTATTTCGTAAATAATAATTGCCAATACCATCCAAGGTATTTCCAACCCTACCCAAGGTCCACAATTTAATACCTGAATTTTGGGTGAATTGTGTATGTGGGGGGATAAGATCTTTATCGGAGAATATGTGAGAAAGTTTCAAGGAAACCATTCTTCTAGTTACAGAAACAATCGATCTGTCGCTTAATGCCTTGTACTTTATGTAGGTACAGTGATCAAATTGTCATCCTTTTATTATTTTATATCACACTTGTGAAGGAATTACGTAAAATAACAAAAATGATGTCCTTCGCTAATTTAAGTTTAAATAAAAATTAAATCTACGGTCGGAAATTTCAAGTTATAATGTGAGAACATTATTATTTTAAGTGATTATTTGTCTTAATTAATATAAGTCATAAACCAATTTAAAACGATTTGAAACAAAGTTGGTTTACAAAATTGCGATAGTTAAAAATAAAAAATATTTTTTAAAAAAATCTGATGATTTTCTGAGCGCGAGATTAATTATTTAAAAGTAAGAAATCGTAAACAAACTGGAAGATGACGTCATTTCATAGAAACTACAAACAAAAAGAAATTGATAGTATTTTCAAACAATACTGGTAAAACAAACCTCAAATGTCATGGATCAGGAGACTGGCTACCTATCAATGAAAAACCGAATATTTTTTGCTTTCAAATTTCGGAGACACTAAAACATCATGCTCTCACATGATAATAAAATGAAAATCAACTTTTATACTGTGTAATTTTTTTAAATGCATCGCTTTTTTAAATATTTAAATTTTTTACCCTTCTTTACACAGTGTCATTACCAAGTTAACAGTTTGGCAGAAAATATGACGTTGCAAAATTTTATTGTTGCATATAAATCAAGAATATTCTTTAGCATATGCAGAAAGTATTAAAAAAACTTATCTCACGTGATTAATAGCAATATATTATATTCATGACATTTTCCTCCGATATTAAAAATAATTCCCGAAGCATTGAAGCAAAAGGGATCTTGTCGTAAAACGATTCATGAAGTTTCACTTTTCATGCTTGCTTACGCGAAAAGTTCTTTGAGAATTAAATTTTTTTATATTCAATCAGAATATTTACCTCTCACTTTTTTCAGAAAAAAAATATTTATAAAAACGAAAATAAAATATTTTTATTAAAGAAAAAAATCGTTTGCTTTTAACTTTTAATATTTTATTTAAAACAAAAATAGTAGCTGTTATAAAATGTCTGAAAAAGAATCGCCTGCGAAATGTCTGTTAGCAGATTTAAATTATGATATTTACCGAACAATTCATTGTCTACGTTTTTACGAAGACACCACAAAACCCCCATTACCAAAACAACGTCATTTTCTCACATGATAATATACACATGCATGAATTTTTAAAAAAATTCTTTATTATTATTTTCTAGTTGATACTGGCGCTTTGCAGCCGCGAAAAGAACAATTTAGAAATATCTATTGAAATTTGAAATAGTTGTAGCTGTTTAATTGGGAACGATATGAGGAATAATATTTATTTTCTTGTTGGGAATGAATGCCTTTATTGAAATTGAATGACATATAAAAGAGAAGTATAAATAATATCTATACTATTTTTTTACTTTATTATTCAAGTGCTCTAGGGTAGACAATATTTTTTTCGTCTTCAGAAAAAACAAATCTCTTGGTTGTCCGACTCGTAACCATTTTAACATACAACAGGCCATATGAAAAACACGTATTTTCTAACTTTAACCCGCACATTTGAAGTAATTGACCTTGCGTTTTTCCAAATTAAATTTTCTCATTTATGAGATATTTCTGTTATCTTCGGTTTTACTTAAACTATTAATTTTAAGTTTAGTTATTTAGAATTTTTCCTCCCAATTTTTTATTTATTCAAATATGTTGAAAATTTTACAATATAATTTCGAATTATTGCGTAAATTTATAAGAAAAAGAATTAAATTGTTTAGAAAATTTTGTTGCAACTCAACATCTATATTTGAGATATTTTTTCCCCACTTTTTCTCATTTCGAACTGGTGTAAAATGCTCTTGCCCTTAGTTTTATTACAGTCAATCTGAGCAGAATAAGGTTTAACTAAATATCCAACCAAGAAAAAAAAATTCTAGCACCTTATCCAAACTTTAAACACGCAGTTTTCAGGAAATTAATTTTTATGGAATGTTATTAAATTCGTACAGCCTTTTACAATTAATCTACTTGAAAAAATAGAATTTGGTAAATTCTAAAATTTATCTAATTCCAAAATTAATTTCTCTAAATTTTCAAAAATTATCATTTTTTATTCAATGATATATTAATAACAAATGTCAAATTATAATATTCTCCATATAATATTTTTATTTTCTAAATTTTCTTTTTTATAAAATATTATAACATATAATTAGAATAAAAGTCTTTAAGATTAAAAAAATAACGATTATACAATAAAATCTATATTAGCCTGTATTAATTAGTATTAAAAGTTCCTTAGTTTAGAATATCTATCAAACAAAAAGTAATAATAGCAAAATTATAATTTGTCAGAAGTTATCAAAAAAAGCAATTCTACTGGATCCAACTCTTTTAAAACAAAGTAGGGGGAAATGATTCTTTTTATTGAAAGCAAAAATATCTAATTGATAACACTGATTAATCAAAAATATATATAAATATTGAATTCAGAATAATTATTTGGTTTTTATTAAAAGAAAAATATTTTTAAAAAATCTGATATTTGGAATGATTTTCTTAGTTTGAGATTTCTTCTTATTTACAACAAATGAACAAAAATCTGAAGAATGTAGAAAATAATAAATTATTCTAATTGCATCAGCATATAAACAGTGATTCATTTTGCTTTTGCTTTTTTTGCTTTGAACAAAGAAACTTATTTTTGATATTGTTCCGATTGCTCTTTTCCCCTATAAACAATCTTATGTAGCTTGAATACTATTTCAAGTTTCTTTTAAATTTGTATAATCAGCTGTATTAAAGAAAAAAATATTTCTTAATAAGTAGGAAATAGTTATTAAAAAATTGATTTAAAAAAAATCTGAGAACAGTTAGTTTCTAGAAAGAAAGGCAGAGTTTTTATTTATAAAGACAACATTATAATAATTTAGTGCTTAAACTAATTTGAAGAAATCAAAGTATTATTTTACAAAAGTTGTGGTAAAAAAGTCTGATTATATATACAAGTATCATTAGCGTTTCTACTGACGTAAAAATTTAAAATAATAATAATAATTATTATTATTATTTCATTACTTGCTTTAATTATTTTTAAATGGCAAACTACTGAAATCTTTTAGTAAAGTTTATATTCTGAAGTTAGATTTTTACACTAAGTATATTTCAAATATTTTCATACAAAACTTTATATTTGACAAGATTTTCAAACATGGAATATTTACATTAATTGTATTTACTTACAAGCGAATCTTTTACTTAGATAAACTGTTTCATCTTAATAAATTTTCAAAAATCCTTAATTTTTGTTATAAACCCTTTTTATTGTATAACATTATTTGATTAAAAATCAAGAATTTGAGTATTTACTTTGTAAAAATATTCAAAAACAAAAAATAAACAATATGAGTAATTTTTACAAATGAAATAAATAGATTAGTATTAAATATAAATTCAACAATAGGAAAACAACTCTTAAAAATGAAAATGTTTTAAATTTGGATAACAAAGAAAATTAATTTTCATTTTAATTTAATAATTATTTCGAGAAAAATATGAATGAAAATTTAGAATTAGGCTTTTTATTGGTTTGTGAAAATAAAAATTTGGAATCAGAATTTAATTCTCAAGCTTTATTATTTAATTTGATTTATCAATTCAGTTAATCTAATTATTCCTTGTTTAAGAGTTCGTTTAAATGTCGTTCCGCTGTAAAATGGCTTATAGATGAAAGTACTGATATTTCATATAAATTCATATATTTAAAATAATTAGAAAAAACCAGTTTGCCAACCCCATCTACTGGTCCTATTTCGCCAACTTTTGTTTCATATGAAAGCCCATGTCGTCCAATGGTTGCCTGCCTCCATCACAAACCAATTTTTCAAAAGAAATCTCTAAAATATTGCTTCATTGTATATTAAGTAATGGAAAAGAAAATATGGCAGAGTTCACAATTCCAATAGTTGTTTCGATTTCGCCAATTTTTATTTAATTTGAAAGCTTGTGAAATTTGAAAACATCATTAACTGCTCTTTCCGTTCTGTTTCCTAGAGTTACAGCTAAATGGAATCTTAACACACAACTCCTAACCTAAAAGAACAGGGCTTAATTTCGCCACTTTTATTTCTTAATCAATTTCATCCCCACATAAACATAGCTAAATGTATCAGAATGATCTATGTTCTTTGGGTAAGAGTAATTTGAATTAAAACTTTCATTTGCTGTGACAAAAAAAAATGTAGTTCATCAAAGTTGGTTGACATTACTAAATTAATTCCATTAATATGGTGGGCGAACAGCTGGTTGCTTAAGGGTGCTGATAAAGATTTAAAAAAATAGTAGCGGGCAAACTAATAGTCTTACTGACTCTGGAATCAATAACCTTGTATCATTATATTAAGAGCGATAGACCCAACTGATATGCATAATTGGTGCAGAAGATTTTAAGATGCTCTGTTCGATCTATTATTACTTCGCGATCAAAATTAGAAATCGCTTCTGTCGATGAATTTGCTTAAGGGAAATTAATATGTAGGGCAGATGTGAAAGTGTAAACAGTCTTTGTTAATTTGTTACCCATGGGCGAAACAATTTCCTTTTCATTCAGCGCTCTTAATGCAAATCACGTTTAAGCTGTTATTTTTTTCCGGTAAGAGAACTGAAAATGATATATCACACGATAGTTGAATTAAATCTTCCTCGATTCTTAAAGGGCAAAGAAACTTAGCACAGATTGTTTTTTCCCCATAATGATCTATTTTATTAGAGCATTTCTTGATTAATGTAAAATATCGGAAACAATCTAAATTTGAAAAAAATATTTAAATAAATTCCTGTGAAGTTTAATTTTTGAAGAAAATATTTCATAGTAAAATTAAAATTAGACTCAAAGATTTTTTTAGCTGAATAAATTTAGAAAAGAAAAATGAAATCTACGATTGTAGATTTTAACGAACGTTATTATTTTTAAGTCATTATTTGTCTTACTTAATTTAGGTCATGCAGTAATTTAAACCATTGAACAATGAAGCAATTTTGAAACAGCAATACTGGTAAAAGCGGCTCAACTTTTAAAACACACATCTGCTTTCAAAGAAGTAAATATAATAATAATAATGCAATATTGGTAAAAGCAGGTAAATAAATATTTTCAATTAAAAGATGTTGATGAATGTTGCCATTTATGCTCATTGCCAACGCGATTTCGATCTTTAATTATTCGTTGCCTTCAATTATTCAAAAAACATGTTCTCACATGGTAATAAAATGTGAGAAATTTTCAGACGCCTTCAAACTTAGACAAGCAAATGTAATATCAAATATTATTTAAGTTATAACAACTGTTATATAAAGCCATATCAATTCATAAGATATAACTTTCATTTTAAGACTGTCAATATAAAATTACGTATTCAATGAATTAGGATTAAACATATGAAATTGGAAATACACATTGTGTTTATTTTTCCTTCCAAAAAAGATTTAGTAAAATTGTAGACGTTTATTTAAGTTTCATTTTCTTCAACGATTTTCCACTATCTAAGTTTACAGCTTGCCGCCTCTTTCAAAATCATTCGTGATTCAAAAATAAACTATTATTTTGAACACTGTAAATAAATTGCGATGCAAACTGAACTATGAATATGCACATTCCCATCTTCCAAAATTGGTAGCTATAAGTTAAATAGTATGGCCGTCAACCACACTTGAACATAGACAGGCACACAACAAATGGATATTGATTGAAATCTTGATATTTTCCATTAAGAATTAATTAATGTAACATTAATTACTGGAACATTTATCTTATTTAACAAATTAGAAATTGCGATGAAGTCATTTACAAAAAAGAGGATTAAATAATTATATATTCAATGGCATATTTCTAATTAAGTAGCTGTCTGAAGCTGTTTGGCTGATAAGTAACACAATGAAGTCGATTAATAACTTTATTTTCCTACTTCCCAAATAAATAAGTTGGTGTATAATACAAATTCTATTAATGATGAACTATTAGATTAATATTAATTCTTAAGGAGGGAAAATTTATCAGTTTCCAATACGTTTTATTTAGTTCATGTAATTAATAGAAACTTTTTAAAGACTGGATCTCTGCTTCAATGATATTAACCTTTTACCGCATACGGGCCCATATATGGCACTGCAGTTTTGGTTCAATTTTATTTCCAAATTAAGTATTATAAAATAATTTAAACTGTTTTAATCCACCAAATATATATTTAGGAACGATTAAACGCAAACAAAAAATGTCGAAGATTTTATGACATTTCGAAATAACCTCACTTTTGTGCAAGGGGGTGAAAAAGCAAAATTGAAGTGCGAGTGATTCATTTTCAAAAAACGACAACAGAGTAAAACGTAAGTACTTTTTGACAACAACAAAAAAAATATTTTCGTGGAGTCAATATACTCATCTTACTCGACGGACAATAATTCTCCCGCTTTTCAACAGTAATTGTTTTTGTTTCAGTGCATACGAGCCCATATACAGTTCCGTTAAAAAACCAAAATATAAAACTTTTTCGTTATTTTTCTTTTAATATGTCTTATTTATAACTAAATAAAGCTATTTCCACAGTGAAACAATTTTCTTTCCAACGCTTTATTAATTCATGTAGTAAAGGTTTAAGTACAAAAATGGATCATGGGCAGTCTGGAATCATGAGAGATAAATACAAATATATTTTCAGAAAATTAGTAAAGTTGAAAAAAAAGATTAATCTAAAGTAAATCATTAAAATGCAGTAAATGTCTAGCTAAATTCATCATATTAAAAGAAGGGCCTGACCAGTGTCGGCAGTTGCTGTATCCCTCCCATTGTATACATTTGAAATTTCTCTATTCTTATTTGCTTTATGGAATGGTATGTTTAGCTGCAGTATTAGTTCATTATTTTGCACTTATCAACCGAAAAGATTTGTGCCAATGAAAGTCGAAGATTTTAATAAGTTGGCGCAATTTATTTCTGTAACTTTTATAAGCAAACTTAAGCACATAATAGTGTAATAACGTTAAATGAGCAACAAAACTTATTATTTATCAGATAACAGACAAGGTTCTTTTGTTCTTTTCAGTCTTATTACTGTTTCAAAGCGAATAATATAAAATTAATCATGACGACCCCAAACTGTACAAACAATCACTCCCTGCTTTGATCCCATATGTTTCTTGAATAGGAAAAAAGATCTTGAATAGGAACCTATTTGCATTATGTTATATATTTATGCAAATGAATATATAGTTCATTGTCGTTTGGTTATCCCCAAGTTACGGAGATCGATTTTCGGAATCTGATGACTACTTGAACGAGTCTCAGTTTCAAATAAACTCAATAATGATTCTCATCTGATGATTCATTAGATAGAGAGCTATTCAGCATTATCTTTTTCATTTAATAACGATTCGAAATTTCCATGCGCATCCTTATAAGTAACTTCAAAACGCATCAATATTCAAATGAAGTCATTAAAAAAAAGATATCGATTTAATAAATTTGCAATCTTAATTGATTTAAGCAATGAAATTAATATAATGGAGTTAATATGGTATCAAATCTAGGCTTTATGAGTGATCATGAAAATGAATAAACGAAAAAGTTCCTTCATAATAGAAAGCGTCCACTCAACCTACAATTCAATAACAATGTCGATTGGGAAGTTCTGCTGAATCAGTCTGTCGCTCTTACTCTGACCTTCATTCATAAAAGAAAGAGAGGAAATCATTATAAAAGAAGAGTAGCAAAGAGAAACAAAAAGCAATGAGGCGGGAAACTCATTTGGACTTAACAATCGATGCCACGAGCCACAAATGAATTCTGAATAAAACCCCTGGTTGTAGCGATGCGACTGAATAATGAAACAGAATTAATGTCACGCCTATTGTTTTCTTAAATGACGCATCTAAAAACGGAAGATGTCTAGCATCTATGACCAAAGGGATTAATCAGCCTTTTCGTGAACTAGCCCGTCTATGGAGACCAACTAGTTCCCGAAGATTACTGACTATTTTAGGCTTTAATTCATTACCCCCTTGAACGGAAATGACGAGTCCAGCTCGTCATAAACTTTCCTGAACAAACTGACAATGACGAGATGGACTGACCAGAAATTATTGAGGTTTGATGCTTTTTTTGAGAGAAGTATGTGTAAGTCATATCGAGTCTATTGCTTTGATATACTTGTGTGCGTGCTTCTAGTTACCGTTAGAATGTAATTTGCATAAATCTATAGGTATAAATGTTGAAACGCGTACTTATTTTCGTTTAAATACTATGTAGAACTGTAATATTTTTGTTAAACCTTAATGAAGAATTA
>JAOUZG010019008.1:1720056-1767030 GCA_026289955.1 Argiope argentata | reverse complement strand
TGTCCGAAAATTTCAAACCTTCTTGAATGAGTTATAACAATCTGGTTCGTTTTGATGAAAAATTGCATAAAAATGTTATTACAATAACTGACGTCATCACGTGTACAGTTCCCACAATTAAACCTATCGATTGCTTGTGAGTATGCGTATACTATGAGCTAAGTTCAATATAGATACTTAAACTGAACTGAAACTGAACTGTTTCTATTCAACTTTGTTGAATAGAAATTTAAACTTGTTTTAATTAAAGGATAAAAAAAGATGAAATTCGATCTATTATTATTAAAAGGTATATTTTTTTAAATCTATAAAAAATAAATTTATCGTAATGTCATTTCATACACGATATGTTTGGTTAATCCTTGTGGGGTATAAACAAACAAATTCAATGGGTTTCGAACTCTCGAACACGCAACATTGCTAAATCTAAGCCATAAATTGTCATCGTTTGACCTAGTGACTTATTAATAGTCATAGCTAATGCCAAGCGAATTGGAAATTGCAAACGTTTGAATGGGATAGGTGAGTCTGAAGGAATCATTGGGATCCGCAGTAAAAGTACAACTTCATCCTGAAATTTATTAGCCTCAAGAATACTTTTCATGATTTTTATGACTAATCGCGTGCCATTACATAATTTTGGTGCTTTCAAATTTCGAAGCAAAATGATAGGTGAGTCAATCTTCAATCTCAAGTTATGTGGTAAAGTTTTACAAATTAACTCTGCATTCAAAAGATATAAATTAAAACATGTTTGTTTTAAAGCTTATTAATTGAGTTAATAATGTATACATTATAAATGCATGTTATCATGAAATAGCAGGGTCGGAAGAAATCAACTTGAAGGCTTTGACAAAGATAATCCTAATACTCCTTTCTTATACTTTGATTGATGTCAAATGTTTGACAGTTAGAGGGAGTATGTTTTAAATTTTTTAATTCCTTTATTTGTTTTATTTTAATTCAAAAGTACTTCAAAATGAATCCGAAAAAAATGATTAATTAGAAATGTTTAATTTTAAATGCATCAAACACTAAAAAAAAAGAAAATTGTTTAAAACATATATTCTTTCAGGAATAAAATAAACACATTGAGGGCACATTGGATGATAAAAATGTAAAAAATCGATGACATTTGCGATATCTTTATTTTGATATTTGATGTATATTTAAGCTGTAAGCTATCGTTTGGAAAAAAATTATTTTGATATATTAATTCGTTTGCACAATATCAGCATTTATTTTATTTTTATTAGGATGCCACACCCACTTGTTTCCATTTGGACAGCTGCAATAAAAACAGTTTCGTTTTCCTCCAAACACTGCTATTCGTAATTCTGATTTTAAGCTGTTGTTTTTGCTTTGGCAGATGTTAAAAACTTCTACCTTTTCTTTCTTTTGTTGTTTGTTTTGGTTTGTTCATTAATTCGTCATATATTTCATATTCGAATGGCTCGTTTCAGTTCCTTTGAAATTAGATACCAAAACCGCTCTATTCAGGGTTAAAATTGAAAATTACTTTTAATAACTTTTT
Source organism: Argiope argentata (assembly GCA_026289955.1). NCBI lineage: Eukaryota > Metazoa > Arthropoda > Arachnida > Araneae > Araneidae > Argiope > Argiope argentata. The sequence goes on along the minus strand of JAOUZG010019008.1, from coordinate 1,765,496 downwards.
TTTTTTCTAAATTTTGTTTTTTAAAATTTTAATCAGTTTCCACTACCGAAAGCCTAAAGGACGTCCAAATAAAAGCAGACAAAGTCTAAAAATGTTAAAATATGATGGACAAAGAAATATTTTGATTCATAACCAAGCAATTCTAATGATATTTTGTAAGCTTTTACCAACTAAAATAAACCTGAAATAATGAATTCATCATCTTAAAATTGTATATAATAGTTATATTTTTCTGTGCAATCACTTTAGTATTCTTGTTTGAAGAATATTCTTTGTCATGAATGTCAGGAAAAATTTCTTCAAATCCTTCAAGCAAGTTTTTTTTTCATCAAAAATGTGTCTGTTATGTGCTAAATATGATAAGGAATTTCGTTCTGTATTTACTGGTGAAAGGGAACTTACATTAAAAAAAACCTTTTAAGTGAACAACAAAGTTGTAGAGGCCTTCTTGTTTCCACGAAGAAAATATATCAAAATTTGATTGCTGCTTTATTATAACTTAGAAAAAAAAGTTCATTATATAAAATAAATTGTATCTTATAAGCATATATCATATTGTTATCATATAATAACAATGAAATTCAAAAAAATCAGCAGATGTCAAATTAGAAGAAAAACATGAGCTCATAATTTATGAAACAGGTGAATTTTGATTTGCTTCAAATTTTTTATTATATTTGTTTATGGCTGCAGATATAGTTTAAAAATGTTATATGAATATAAATTAATCTTTGTGGCTAATGAAATGTAACTAAGCAAGTCTAATATTTATTTGAACTTTTTTTTGATGATGATGATGAAAAAAAGGAGTTGGTTTGGTTTCACCAATAGTATTTCCTTTATATTCTTTGAGAACTCTTACAAAAATATTTTTAATTTATAGATGTATATATTTCATAAAATAAACAATTCTTTTGATAAAAATGAATATTTAACAAATTTGAGTTACTTCAATTTTGTTTCTGCTTTGTAAATGTACATTTAAATGTATTTTTAGCTTTTTCTCAAAATGAAATTTTGTGATGCTCTTCAAAATTTCAAATACTCTATGCACATTCTATTTTTAGTTACAACTCTGAAACTTTTATCTTATGCTTTATGAACATATAATGATATAATTTGCATTTATAGATGAATTATGTATCTTATATTTTTTTTATTGAAGACCTCAAATAATATTATTTCATTGATTTTTTAACATTTTTCAAAAAAAGTCAATAATATCAAGTTTTAAAGGGAAAAGCACATTTTGAATTAATTCAAGCATGCAAAATATCATGAAAATTTCAAAACAATACAATATTTGTGCCTATTAATAAAGATTTACAAATTGACCATTGGGACAGGTTTGAATGAATACCCTGCGGGAATTAAACAATTTTGCTCTCATAAAGTTGATGTATAGAAGTAATAATATAGATACTGTGAAATAGAAAACTTTATTTTACATTTACTTTTTTAGAAAATGTATTTATTTATTTCATATCAAAGAAACATGTGCTGAAAATTACATTTTTCAGGATTTAATTTGCAGCAAAAATTTTAAAAGAATATAAACAGAATCTTGAAAGCATGTTAAGCCGAACTTTGTTAGCATAGGGGGAAAAAAACTGAAGCCTTAATCATATGGCAATTACTTATGACTACAACTTAAAACAACTTTAAAAAAAGATGTACTTAAAAATATATAAAATGAATTGTATCTTATAAGCATGTATCATATTGGCATGATATAATAACAATGAAATGAAAAAAAAAAAAAATGCAAAAAATCAACACATGTCAAATTAGAAGAAAAACATGAGGACATAATTTATGCAGCAGGTGTATTTTGATTTGCCTTCAAATTTTTATTATATTTGTTTAAGGCTGCATGAGTAGTTTAAAAATGTTATATGAATATAAATTAATTTTTGTGGCTAATGAAATGTTATTAGGAAAGTCTGATTTTTATTTGAACTTTTTTTTTTTGTTGTTGATGAAAAAAGGGAGTTGGTTTGGTTTCACCAATAGTATTTCCTTTATATTTTTTGAGAACTCTTATAAAAATATTATAAATTTATAGATGTATATATTTCATAAAATAAACTATTCTTTTAATAAACATGAATATTTAATAAATTTAAATTATTTCAATTATGTTTCTGGTCTGTAAATATACATTTAAATGTATTTTTAGCTTTTTCTAAAAATGAAATTTTGTGATACTCTTCAAAATTTCAAATACTCAATGCAGATTCTATTTTTAGTTACAACTCTGAAACTTTTATCTTATGCTTTATGAACATATAATGATATAATTTGCATTTATAGATGAATTATGTATCTTAAATTTTTTTTTTATTGAAGACCTCAAATAATATTATTTCATTGATTTTTTAACATTTTTCAAAAAAAGTCAATAATATCAAGTTTTAAAGGGAAAAGCACATTTTGAATTAATTCAAGCATGCAAAATATCATGAAAATTTCAAAACAATATTTGTATCTATTTAAAAATTGGCCGTTTTTCCGGATTTGAATGAATATTCTGCATGAATTAAACAACTTTGCTTTCATGAAGTGGATTTATAAAAGTAAAAATATGGATGCTGTGAAATAGAAAACTATATTTTGATTTAATTTTTTAGAAAATATATTTATTTATTTCATTTCGAAGAATAGTGTGCTGAAAATGACATTTTTCTGGATTTCAAAGGCAGCAAAAATTTAGAAAATATATAAACAGAATCTTGAAAACATGTTAAGACGAACTTTTAGTATGGGAAAAAACTGAAGCCTTATTCATTTGGCAATTATTTATTACTACGATTTAAAATAACTTTAATAAAAAGGATGTACTTAAAAATATATAACAGAAATACTGTTTAATTACAAAAGCAACATAACTAACCTTTTAACAGCGCGTATCCGAAGTAAAACAAAACAGCAAACCAATAGTTCTGTCTCTGTTTAAATAAAGCTCTCAACAAAATGCGCATGCGTTAAACTTCATCAACAGAAAAGGCATTTTTTTTCCCACATTAGTTGGGCAGGTTAGAAATTTTGAATTTCCTTTATTCTGTTTTATTTTAACTTAAAAGTACTTCAGAATGAACCTGAAAGGTCTATTAATTAATGATGCTTAATTTTAAATGCAATAAATGCAATGAAAATAAAAAAGATCGTTTGAAATAATCGATCGGAAACATGTTAAGCCTAACCTCATCACTGTTAGAAAAAAACCCCTAAAACCTTACTCATTTCGCGATGGGGGAAGGAAGTTATTTTGGCGGGAAAGTTAGTTTTTAATTAATAATTAAAATTCTACATTTTGTAGTGGACTGAATTGTGAATCTAAACCATTCTCAAATCCACTTGAACACAAACAAAAAATTTCATCAAAATCGGACCAGTCGTTTAGGAGGAGTTCCGTCACATACACACGCACAGAAGAATTTTATATATATATATATATATATATATAAGTAAATTTAAATTATATCGAATTGTATGAATTGCTAATGTTACTTATTATTATTCACAGATTCCTAATTTGGTATCATTCTAAATTAATGAGGAAACAATTTCATTTAGAGGAATGTTTTGGTTTTCGACACTCTTCTTTTTATCATCATTCCGTGTTGCAGGAACTCTGACTTATTGTGCCTCATCTTTCCACTGGAACTTCTGAAAATGTTTTAAATCGCATCAGCTGACTCACTGCAGCTTCAATCAACCGACTGAACAGACTTCCTTAACTGTTAATTGATTGAAACTTCCATTTGTTTTTTGAGTGTGCGAGCTCTCTTGTTTAATACATATATATATTGTTCTATGTATGTGAAACAGGGGATGACAGCAATTATTGCTATAAATCCCAATATCTTACTTCTTCCAAGTTTCAATGTTTTGGTTTTTCTCTGATCAGAGAATGTTTTAATCTTTCTTGTTTTAAATTAATGAAAATGTTTAAGTTCACATAAAAAATATGAAAAAGCAAATTAAAATAGAATTTCAGGCACAGAAATTTTAGTTTCAGTTTTCAAAATTTATCGGAAAAAGTGACTAGCTTTAAAAAAATTCTTAATATTCAGTAAATTGTGGCAGAGGTTTAAAATAAACTTCTTTAGAACAACAGTTCGGGTTTTTTTTTTCGATACAAATAATTTTTTCCAAAAAGACCATTAGAAGCAGGAAATATGCGTAAAAAATTACACAAAACATAATTTTTTTTTAAATTTCGGTTTCGAGATGCATTGAATAATCATTATGAGTGCTTGTGAGCTAAATCTCATAGCTATAAGTGCATCGATCTGAGAATTGCCGACAAACAAACTCTTCCTTTCATAAACATAAATTTTAGTTTACATTAGCAATCTTCGTATTCTAAAAATAAATATTCTTAATTTTCTCTTAAAATATTTTCAATAATTTTTAATTAAAAATCTGGATATCATAATAAAATTGTTAAATCTTAAAGATGGAATTGGATCTTATTTATAACAAATACAATCTTTTAATGGATGTTCAAAATTTCTTTCCAGCATTTTCCTAGTGTGTTAATTACTTTGTGAACCCATCAACCAGTAGTAAAGTAGTAAGATATACATTAAAAAGTCTTTTTTTTTAATCGGTTGAAACGTAGAAAATCTTCTTCAGAAATTTTTTCTAAGATTGGCTACGATACAGATAATCATCAGTGCTTTCACTTTTTGAAGTGTCATTTTATGAGGATTCAGAAACTTGATAGTTGACGGTCAATGGGTTTAAATAATAAAGATAGATATATTCAACATATATTAATATCGAACATTTAGAAATTTTATTAGATTTATTTTTTATTTTTAAAAAATAAAAGAATGTTTTAAAATATTTCATATTTTTTTTACTTTATAGTTTTTTATATAGACGCATATCCATAAATTAAGGATAACTCAAAGTCACGCGGGAATACATATATCACCCGTAAAATAGCCTCACACATCTTCAAAAATCATATGCAAATTTCAGGAAGCCACCTGATAACACTGATAGTGCGTCACAATGACGACAGTTTAAGAGAGTGATGTATAAGGAATACAGGCAAGCAAGTAAAATTACTCTCTAACGCTTTATAAGCCTTTCAGTGCAGTAACCGCTTAGTTATGATATAAAGGAGGTATTTGGATGATTTTTTACGTGGTAGGATTATCGGCCGACTCAAATGTGGGCGTACTCAGCTGGAAGCATCCGAGGAACTTGGAATCACACAAAAGTGTCATCTCCAGGCCTTGGCAACGATTCCAAGATGATGGTAATGTGAGTAGACGTTTCAGTATCGTCTTAGAGTTACAACGCCGAATGAGGACCGGTACTTGGCAATTACTGCCCCCCCCCAAAAAAACCGGAGCACATTATCAGACTTGTCTCGTCAGCCACTGCTATGACAGTTTCAAGGCAGACCATGTACAGAAGCTAAGGGCAGACTTGTCTATATGCTCATAGGTCAGTCAAATGTGTTCCACTTGCTATAACTCACTGTGACCTGCGGTTAGCCTGGAGTTGGGAGCATGCGTTACAGACACCGCAACAGTGGATTTGTGAAAGGTTTTCCCTAGAGTCCAGGTATAGCTTGATGTCTGCATCTTACCAGACTTTCATATGGAGTACCCGTTAACACCAAGAGAACATCAGAGAATAACACAGTTACAGTGGTATTCGTTTGGGGTGGAATTATTCTGGGTGCCAGAACTGATCTGTACGTTCAAATTGGAACATGACAGGCCAAGTCTATAAGGGCGTCATTCTGGTACAGCATGTACGTTTGTTTCGAGGCGCCATTGGTACAGAGCTCGTGTTTATGGATGATAACATCCGTCCTCACCGTACAAACATCGTAAACGAATGCCTTTCGATCGGAGGATATCACCGTATGGATTGGCCTGTCTTCTCACTGGACTTTAATCCAGTAATCTGTGGGACATTCTTGGCCGACGAGTTGCAGCCCGTCAGCCCCCGCCTACGTGTCTACCGGAACTTCGTAGAGCATTGCTTGATGATTGGTGTAATATTCCCCAAGATCAGAACGATAGTTTGATACTTTGTATGTCTAGGCGTTGTACGTACTGTATTGCATCGCCTGGGAGACATACTAAGTATTAACCATCATAACAACCATATAATATTGGTTTTTTTTAAATAGGTTTTTCCTTTCTTTCTTTCTTTGTGATTTGCACCAGGGAGTAAAAAAAATTGCAATTTTTATTATTGATATCAAACATATAGCACCTCTTTTGCTCTTTATCTTTTGTTTAATAAATAGGATTTCAAGTCACTATAGGCAATAAGTCACATTTGTTTTGCTTCTGACTCTTTCTTTTCCTGAACTTGCATTATCCTTAATTTATGGACGCGAGTGTATTTTAAAATACATGATTGAATATAGTAAGGAATCTAATGGCTTACATTTTCCAGATTGAATTCTAAATGGCGGCATTTCTGCGAAATCAATTTCAGTTAAATTAAAATATTATTTGATAAATAAGAACTGAAAAATTATTAAAATACCTATTATTATCAAAAACAAACTTCGCAGAAGATTTCAGAGCTATAGTACATGAGGAAGTGAGCAGAAAATCGATTACAAAATTTCGTCTTTACTAGCATGGGATTTATGAAATTATTAGTTAATAATTTTTTTCTAACATTGAACAGTTAATTTTACAATAAATTTAATTTCACGTTTACTTCTTGTTTTTATATACATCAAGTAGTTTATTTAGTATCTTGTTTCTAAGTAAACAGACTTATTTTGAGACAAACCTCGTTATTTTAAACAATGGCCAAATGGCATATTTGATACTAGGGAAAGCAATGTCCCCAAGTTTCACACAACAATAAGAGAACATATTATTCTTTGACAATAGATTTAACACATAGCAGACCCACGTGTAGAACAGAAGTTAGGAGAAATTAGTGTTGGAACCTGAAAGCCAATATCTTGAAACAACAGTCCTTCAACATCAAATAACAGTCCATAATAAAGAAAAATTATCAATTAAATGTAAACAATTGAAGAATAAATTTAAAAAAATAATTTAACATAAACAATCTAATCAATATCATCAATAAAAGTGTTAAATTAAATAATATTTACAAATACACATAAAGATAATGAAAACTCTTAATGGAGCTAATAGAAGTCAAAAATATATTCTTGTAGCTTACATAATTTTGATTCATTTTATTTATCTCATATGTTAAAAAGGATAAGTTCAGATTTCTCTTCATTTTTTAATCTTTAAATGAAAACTTTGATTTTCAAAATTTAATAAAGGGTTAAACCATTCAAATTAAAAACTATGTTACTTAAATTATAAGCATAACACAGTTTGATGCCAGAAAGCAATAAGAATGCACGCTTATTAGAGTTATAAGATATGGTTTATATCTGTACAATAAATAAAAAATAGTACCATTACAATAAAACAACACTTATTTTATAGATAAAACTCCAGAACAAGCAACAGAATCATAATCGAGGAAGTCTGTGTCCTTTCCATCATTCGAAAATTTGCTTAGGGATAAAAATCCAGTATCTTGATTTGATTTCTTTGAAATATGAACTTCATGTGTATGATAAAAAGTAGAAGTGTTCAAAACTTCTTGGTTTGTTGTTTTTTCTGAGGGTGAAAATTCTATTCCCGTAGAAGAAACATCAATAAATGAAGTCTCATCGTCTTTTTTATTTTTTGACTTTCTTTTTGTTGAAAGTTTTAAAAGAAGTTTTCTTAACTTTTCCAGAGCAGCTGAAGGTTCATTCTAGAATGAAATGAAAATAAAATTAAACAACTCATTACAAACAAATGACAATGGCAGTATACAAGGTCAGTTTTAAATGTGGTGCCATAACTAATTTCAGAGTCATTAGAGAGAATATATACTTCTAATAGGAAAAAATGTATTACTAAAAAAATATAGTCTAAATTTATATACAGAGTACTGGTTTTTAAAGTCATTTTTAATAATAGTATAAAATAATTTAATAACAATAATTGAAAAGTATTTTTAACATAGCAGAATTTTAAAAAACAAAACAAAAACAAATCTGCTTGTCTGCGACTAAGACTGATTGAGTAGTTATAAAGCTGTGAATATCCCAATTCTGACATATTTTAGAATCCATTTCAAATGCCCTGTTGAAGAAAATCTATCAATTACTATACAATGTTACCATTGTGACGTTTTCGTATAGATAACAAGTAGGAATATAGCCGACTCCGTTCCCACGGGAAAGCAACCATAGATAACGGAGGATTTTGTGAAAGGTGAAGATTGCAGACTAGACGGAACCAAGACGTCTCCTTGCTAGACGCTGTTTCCCCCTCTTTTGTGATTGGAAAGATAACTTGGGTCAGATGATCAAAAAAGTTGAGAATAATGCTGATTGGTCATTTGTCACCGAGTACCGGTTTTTGAAACTGAGATAAAAAGGGAGACAGAGAGAGCGAGAAAAAGGAGCCAAGTGTGGGGAGCGAACTTACGAAGCAACAGCTGGTGATTGGAGCGAGAATTCAACTTGGAATTCTGTGGAAAATTCTCAAGAGAGAATTTGGAATGTACGTAGGCCACCTCGCCCTGTAGCCGAGCCCACGTGGAGTTCATCGGAACCTTTGGAACCATTCAGCGTCTCGTCTGAAGTGTGGAAGCTCATCCGAGTTTTGGGAATACCTCCAATTAGTTGAACAGCTGTCTCCTGAGTTGCTCGTCCAGCCAGTCTATCACCTTACGCTCTACAAACCCAGCAGGTTCATGGACAAGCAGAGAATCCCGAACCTCGGGCCAGATCTTGCGGGAGTTTCAAGAACTCCACCCTCGGTCTTCATCTACGAGAGAGACTACCTTACTTATTTGAGGCACAGCACCTTCCCCTAGTGGAACTCTGAACTAAATTGCCTATGTGTTCGTAACATATTTAATCAAGAAGGTGTATTTGTGCGAAATATATATGTATTATAGCTGGAAATGAATAGATTTTTATTTCTCCAAGACCGGGTTTTGTCTCCGGCCCAACTCACCAGTAGCCCCGGCCAAAACGTTACACCATAAAGGGAATACTGACTGGCTAAAAATAATAACATACGATGTACATTTTTAAAATATCTTTTAAAATATTTTTCCAGTTGAAAGCACATGCCTATCTTAAGGGATTTTGAAATCAACTACTATGCCATAATGAGAGCAATGTCATAGCTAAATTGATTGTAGCATTTGCAATAAAGAGCAAGTTCTAAAAAAGTATTTCAGCAGGAAGACAGAGAGAAAATTTGGCAAATATAAAATAATTATCTAAGATTTTAACAATAGCTTACATAAATACACTTTACAAATAATGCATTTAAAGAGCCAACTCTTAAGATTTTTTTTTGTAATTATGTGAAGCTATTTAAGAAATAAAATGATTTTCAATTATTTAAAAAAATGTTATCAATTATCTAACATTATCAAAACCACAAGGCCAAACTAAAGCTTTTCTGACTATTTCTAAAATACTAATTAAATTTCTGGCAATTATTGAGTTATGGTAAAGGCTGAATTCAAAGAATTCATAAATACTATTGACCATTTCCATTCAGAAAATAAATAAATAAAAAATTAGGAATTAAGATATATAAATATTCATGCAAATATTAGGACTTATTTGAGTGCTTTGTGAATTAAAAAATAAAATTTTCTGTTAATATTTTCCAACAAAAAATAAATAAATAAAAATAATAATTACACACAAATTTTTGTAATTCTGTGTGTTTTTTAGACAATTGAAAACAAGCAAAGATAAAATAACATATTTTCCAGAAAAGTTCAAAGGTTTATTTTCAGTTATGCATAGGAAAAAAATTCCATGGATAAAGTGCAAAATGGACAAATTAGAAAAGAAATCAACAATAGCAATAAAAAAGTTTTTTTAAAAATTATTTTTACTTACAGTAACGAACAAATAAAACTTACAGTGAATTCTATTGCTAGTGATGAATCAACGAAATATATAAATAAAAAAAGATTAAAATGAAATCTTCTATGCATATTTCAATGTATCATGCCAGAACATAATTTCTTGAATGGCCAAGCACCATGTGATCGTGCAAGTTAAATTATATTTTTGTTCATTTTAATTGTTTCATTGAATGGTCACTTTAGTATTGCAAACGTTTCAAAAAACTCCGTCTCGCATTTATTGCTAAAATAAACATCACATTTCCTATTTATTTCATCTCATATAATCACGTGACCAAAATGACATTTTTCTCAGTTTTATTTGCTGTAGTCATTAACGTCTTAAAAAAAAATCAGAGCTTTTATAAATGTGATGGAAATGCGTTATTAAAAGTTGATTTTTTGAGATGCTCAAGCAGATAATAAAATTTCAATTTTTAGCCAAAGGGTTTTTGTTGAAGCCACAAAACCTCATTTCTAAAACAATATCATGTTCTGACATGATAAAAAACACATCTTCAACGATATACAGAAGTGCTGCATAAATAATCAAAATTCAATAAGAACGCAAAACTATAGTTTTTGAGATATCGCCGACATTGTAAACAATGAAAGTGTTAAAAAACAATAAACGTTTAAATTCTATCGAAATTTACAAATTCGTTTTTTGAATTAAATTGATGCAGGAAAAGTTAGCAATTTAATCTATACTACTTTTATAACTGTGAAAGTTTGGATGGATGGATGGATGATGTTATTCAATCACGCAAGAACGGCTGAATGAAATTTAACACAGAGATAGATTATAGTCTAGAATAGAACAAAGGCTACTATTTATTCCGGTTAATTGAGCGGTTAATTTTATATTAATTAAAAACTAACTTTCTCTCCAATTAATCTTCATTAACATGTTTTCGATCGGCTATTTTAAACGATTCTGTTTATTTTCATAGCGTTTGATGCATTTAAAATCAAACATTGTTAATTAATCGATTTTTCGAATTCATTATAAAGTACTTTTGAATTAAAATAATGGCACTTCTCCGTTAGTCGAGCGTAAGCAAAAAATTGTCAAAGAAATTCGGCCGATTTGTACATTATTTAGCGATTTTTCGCTTTAAAATCACTGTAAGAAATTTTCGGAATTCTACAATTTTTGTCTATTTTTTGCTAACACTCGGTTAAAGTCAAACTACCAAAGTAAAACATTATAAAGGAAATTAGAAAATTTTAATCCGTAAAGTAATTTTGAATAATGGTTTGCTGTTTTGTTTTATTTCAGGTACACACTGTAGATAAATTGTTTTTAGGTTACTTGGGCGGACTAAGCTTTGATATACAACCATTTGGTGCTTTGCGAGGTTGGTAATTTTTAGCCAGCGCTTTATTTAGCTTTAAGTTTTCGTCATTTTTTTATGTTATTGTTATTCGATCGTTCCTGTCCATTTCCCTTGATTATTTCGAGCTGTATGTTCCTTTCGCCTACTTTCATCATTTTCGATTAAATTCTTTTTGCGTGCATTCCATTTTTCTGCATTTATTGATTTTTTTTTTATATTTCTGTTAATTTGCTGCAAGATTTATCGAAACTTTACGATTGGAAAAACGTTATTCTAGCCTAAACTTACTTTTAATTTAAAAAAAAGTCCAAATATAAATAATCAATCAACTTATTTGATTATGAGCATGATTATAATGAACTTATGGTAGTAATTAACATTCTGTTAAAAAACAAGTACCTATTTAAAAATTTAAAAGATCTTGAATTAGTTGATTGCACTCTAGATTTCTAAAATCCTAAACTAAAAAAATCATCATATTAAATCAATTTTTAATTTAAATACACTTTTATAAAATTTTAAATTTTACATCACATTTTGCACATAATAAACAATTAGTTTATTAACTAAATAATATACTAAAAAAAAGGAACCCTTTTACCTTAATGCCATACGTAATAGATTTTGGAAATTCCGGACCAAGTATATTCTTGTCTTTTTCTTCCAGCCAAACGTACTGTATGCCAATTTTACGGCTTAGATGACAAATGCTATTTTTAATTGAAGGACTGATTTTGTCTTTCAACATGAAAATAGCAATCAATTTTTCCTTTTCAAGGAGCCTTAATACTTCATTTGTACCAAAGACCAAACCATCCGATTTTCTAATAGCACTAAAGGCAGAGATATAATAATTAGTAAAAATGGAATAAATAAGAAAAATTCCACTAAATTTAAATTATTAACTAGATAATTCATATACAGTATAGTACTATTACAGTGAGTATATAGTACAGTACTTTATATTCAGTACAGTTTTATTCGGCCCAATATGGCGGGAGGACACGCCGGACAATAAAAAAGCTGGCTCTCTATTCTCCTTTCTTTACCCACCGATACCAAAAGACAAAGTTTTCATTTAAACACACACACACACACACACGCATGATTTTCACAGACACCAAAAAATAATCAATATGTTAAATAAAAGCATCATATTTTAATTATAAAATAATATGTTATAACACTCACTTAATTTTTAATAATGCAGTGCAAAGTAACATATATTAAAAATGAAACTTCAAAATAATTAATAAAATTTTACGATTAATTATAGAAATGTGGTACTTGTAAGTAAAAATGTTAATAAAATTACTAACTTTTAGAATGTAAAATAATATTTTTCTGCCGTATATTTATTACAAAAACTGCTTCAACAACAAAATTTATTATTAAGTTTTTAATGAGAAAAGAAATTTAAACTTGTTATACTTCACAAACATTTGGCCAGGGGTCGGAAGTACTTAACAGAGCGGGTGCAAATAGGGTATAGATGCTCCGAATGTCAGTACTTAAAGGATATCATGTAATAGAGGCGAAACAAAGGCCATTTATAACATTTTTTTGAAATCAAGTAAAGTAAAAGAGAAGGGGGGGGGGGTAACTTCATTAATGCTAAAATACCAAATAACAGTGGTGATATTCTCAGGATATTGCCCGAAATTCAGAATATTGAACAACTTCTTGGAGATACAGCACAATATCATGTTCTAAAAGAGCTGGTACTATTTATATACTTTCTTAAATCGCTGTCAACATTTTTTAATGACATTTGCATCAGGGGCATATTCGTACTGGTCAGAAAACTATCACTCCATGGATTTATAATATTCAGTTATATCTATATAAATAAAAATGAATAGCCAAATGCGTTGCTAAGCACAAGATTAAAGAATGGCTCAACCGATTCGGTTATATATATATATATATATATATATATATATATATATATATATATATATATATATATATATATTCGTTAAGACACTAGGAAGGTTCTTATGGAGAGAAAAAACGAAAAAACTGCGAGCAAAATAGTTAAAATGACACTTTTCTTACTTTCCCGCCAAAAATCTTCATTCCCCTCCCACCAAATGAGTAAGATGGAATGAAGTAATAAATTTGGGTTTGTTGAGAAAGAAATTGGGAAATCATTTGGTTTTCATTTATATATTCTTATAAAACAGGAAGTTTAAAAAAGAGAGATAAAAAATTGCTTTTATGCAGCTTATACTAATTAAAAACTTATTTTTCCAAATGAATATCATTTTGTTCATTCTTATTTGATGGTGTTTCATTTTTCTATTGATTGTGTTCTGATATAAAGTTGTTTTATTGTTGTTCTTAGAGATAAAAGTTCTTTCTTATACATAAATGCGGCATGAAGAGCTCTTAATGTGTTTATTGTATTCTTAAAAAGATTTATGTATGAAACATTTTTTTTCTTAGTGCTTGCTGCACTCTTAATTAAACATTGTTAATTAATCGGGTTTTTTCGAATTCATTCGTAAGTACTTTTGAATTAAAATAAAACAGAGTAAAGGAAATTAAAAATTTCTTTACCAATTTTTGTCACTTCAACTGGCGTAGAAAATTTGCACATTTATCTAAAAATTTAAAACACTGTCCCTCTAGCTGCCAAACATTTGATCAAAATATAAGAAAAGAGTGTTATGATTATCTTTAATATGCCTTCAAGTTGATTAGGCTGTATGGATATTTAATTTATGTCCGCCTAAAATAAAGTTTGGGCAGAGAAAAAAAAAAGGTCGGGGGGTTGTAGAAAGAAAAGTAAATGAGTAAAAAAAAGAATAAAAATAAAAAGGGGGTTGCAGAAAGGAAAGAAAGAAAACAAAAGATCGGTGGTCATAGCGTCGCGAAATATCAACCTACCGCATCTTTGTAATGGCATACAGCAAGTAGTTAAAACATTGCTGAACAATGTGTATGCTTTCTAAAAAACTAACCGTTTTCTTAAGCTTCAAATTCTATGTATATATTTCTGTAGCTTGCAGAGCATCTTATATTTTTAAAAATTCAAGACAAGACTCCAAGCGTTTCCGAATTCCATCGTTTCTTTTTTTATTTTCCTCCACATCATAATCTACAAACTATTGCCAGATTTCAAAAGTTTACAATTGATCATCATTTATTTTACAAAATAATATTAATAAAATATGTTTATCAAAAAGAAAATTCGTTTGCTTTTACTTTTAATTATATTTTAACAGAAATAAAATTTGTAGCAGTTATAAAATACCTGAAAAGGAATCGTCTTCTGTCTGTTAACAAATGAAGGCATTTACCGAACACTCCCACCTTTGATTATTTGTAAAGAATCAAACATAAAATAAGGTAAATAAGCATTGGATACAAAGTAATTTGCATTGTTCAAGTCTTCAAAAATCTTGAAGGCACTTTTATAGTTCTACCTCTTCTTGTTGTAAGAGGGTTTTCCCTAAGATGGCTTTCATCTTCTGCACATTTTATCTCAAGGGGATAAATCCGACGAACAGGACGTACAATCTCACCACTTGATGTTTTCAATCGCACAACTCTGACATTTTTATCCTTACCTGGATAAACCTCAAGAACTTTAGCCATTGGCCACATTAATCTTTTCTTTGAATCATCTTCTATTAAGACGATTTCTCCAGGTTTTACTTCGTAATAATTATTTTTATTCCGTGGTTGTAATAATATGCCTAGATATTCACGACGAAATCTTTTTCTTAAGTGTTGTTTAAGATTTAGTCGATATTTCCAACGCCGATTAACATTGGTAGTGTCCAGTTTATCTAAATCGGGCACTCCACCGTCGGAATATCTTGTATGAACATTGACGGAGTGAGAGGAATGAGGTCATTGGAATCTTCTGATAAGTACGTCAGAGGTCTGGAGTTAATGACCGAATCTCAATCACATAAAATGGTAACCAGCTCCTCATAGTGTAAGCAGGCATTCCCTAAGACACGTCTAAGAAGTATTTTCACCATTTGTACAATCCGTTCCCAAAATCCACCCCACCAAGGTGCGGAGGGTGGTATGAATTTCCATGTTATCTTTTGGATAGAAGTTTCTCTTTCAATCGCTTCCCAATCTAGTTTTCGCATCAAATTTTCAGCGCCTACGAAGTTAGTGCCATTATCACTGTAAATAATCTTTGGTCGGCCTCGTCTGGCTATGAACCGCCGAAGGCAATGGAGAAAGGATCTAGTATCAAGTGACAGAGTCAGTTCGAGATGTATTGCTCGATACACAGCACACGTGAAAAGAACTATCCAACATTTTCCACCTCCCTTAAGAGTAAGTGGTCCGGCCAAATCTACGCCGCTCACTTCAAACGCAGCTGATTCTTCTACTCTATCCTGAGGCAAACCGATAGGTAGGGTTTGTATATTCTTGGAATTATATCTCTTGCATCTTAAGCATTTGTTTATTTCTCTACGAACAGTTCTTCTTCCATTTATAATCCAGAAATTTTCTCGCAATTTCAATAATAGAATCTGCACTCAGCATGAGAGTTTTCCATATGAACCTTTCTGACAAGAAGCTCTACTAACCTATGTTTTTCAGGAAGAAGAATGGGGTATCTAAAATTTCGTAAGTCGTCCTTCTCAGTTAATTTTGTTTTAATCCTTAAAATGCTCTCCTCATCTCTAAAAACATTGAGGGTCTTCAAACTTCTAACTGATTCTTCTGTGAAAGACTCTTCTTGAATCATCCTAATAATCCTTTTTTTCTGCCTCATTTATTTCAAGTATAGTTAAATATCCCTCTTTTCTGCATTCCTTTCCGATCTTAGAATTATGTTCAAATCTTAAAATCCAACCCAAAACTTTAATGATTTTGGCGTAGCTGGAAAACCGGGAGAAAAGATTTGCAGTAACAGGAGAGTTGTTTACAAGACTAATTGATTTGCCACATTTTTCTACAGAGACGATGTCTTCATTAATATAGTAATGGATTTTAATGGAGCTATTCTAGATTTAGCAGCTAGTAATTGTACAGAGGTTTCATGGGCTTATTGGCATCGGATGAAAACAACTGCTGCATATGAAGTGGTGCTAGCATCGCAAAATACGTGGAAACTAACGGAAGAAACATTGGTGATAAAAATTTTCCTCGGAATTTTTACAAGATGTAACATTTTTATATCTTCTATCCATTTCAGAAAATTTTTCTTCATGTACGGTGATACTTCAGAGTCCCAGCTCTTCTTCGACCTCCAACTCTCTTGCAATAATATTTTAGGTCGCAAAGAAACTGGACAAGTAAAACCAATTGGATCAAAAACTCTATTGGCAAAAGAAAAAATCACACGTCGAGTAACTGTACCGGGAGGCATTTCCAGTAAAGAATTATCACAGAAAAGCACATCTTCTGATTTTTCCCACAAAAGTCTTAAAACAGGAGTTGAGTTTGGATCTTTTAATGAAACTGCATCTCCTGTGCATTCTCAACCTCTAAGGTCAAACTTGGCTTGTGCCATCAGTTTTGTTGAGTCTTCACTTAAGTGCTGCAGCTCCTGCTCTGAATCTACTGATGTCAAACAATTGTCGACATAAAATGAGTTCTTTAACTTCAGAGCAGTATCATGGTAAGGAGAAGATAGATATTGATTCAAATGATGGTGAATGACAGCACTCAACAGAAAGGGACTGCAATTCAGGCCAAACACTACTCTGGCATGCTGATACACTTTAGTTGCATCTCTGTTCTCATCCTTCCACCACAGAAATTTTAAGTATTTTCTGTCTTCCTTAGCGACTGATATCTGTAGAAACGCCTTTTTGATGTCAGAAACAACACCAAAAGTTTTCTCCCGAAATTTCATGAGTACTGAAGGTATTGTCTCTATAAAATTTGGACCCTTCATCAAACAGTCATTCAAAGTAAGATTTCCTCTTGACTTGCATGAAGCGTCAAAAACTGGCCGCACTTTGGTGGTGGAATCATTCTTAAACACTCCTCGATGAGGTATGTAGTGACCAGGACCCTCACAAGAATCTTCTATAATATCTTCTTTCTTCCACTCTTCGAAGACAGCATCATATAACATTCGAATTGATTGCTCTTTAATAACTTCATGCTAGTAGAAACGAGTCTTTTCCCAGCGATGTCTCTATTTGAAGGTAATTCCTCTTGACTGCGCATCCAGGGAAGCTTAACCTCATATCTTCCGTTCTCGTCAATTTTTACATTTCTGGAAAAATAGTCTAAAGCTTTATGTTCTAAATCTTTAGATTTATCAGTCTCACATGGGTCCATTATACCTATAGTTTCTAGTCTCCACAGGTCGGAATGTCATTACTTTGCATAAAAAGAGATATAGAGGAATTTTTGTTGAAACTCACTTTTGGTTTTCCCATTACACTCCAACCCAAATAGGTTTCAAAAGCAATCAAACCAGATGACAATGGACATATATTTCCTGTGAAGAGACTTCCAGCATAATCAGCTCCTATCAACAATTCTATAGGCATCGAGCTTTTACCAACATCAGTGAATTGGATATCTTTATTCTGTAGCTCCTTGACCCATGGGCCCTTTTGTATGCTAGGAATATAACCACAAATTATATCCTGATCCAAAACTTGAATATTACAAGAATAATTTCTCTTCAAATTACTCACAGCCAGTTCATAACAATTGTGTTTCTTCTTGGAGCTAGCGCCGCCATATACTACATGCGTTAAATTTTGACTTCGTTCTGCGGTTAATTTCATTTCATTAACAGTTGACTTCAAAATGTATGATCTCTGCGATCCTGTATCAAATAATGCTCTTACCACTTTGTTTCTTCCACCCGTCTCAATTAATACTAAAAGGGTTTGTAAAAGAATTTCCGGTTCACTTTGATTTGATAAAACTATATTTCCATCAGTGCTGGGAGATTCTGCGGCATTAGGTTTGGTGTTATTGACCTTTCCAGTGCACATAATTGTCCAATGTCTTCCCTGACAAAGCATACATTGAACACTAGATTTGCATTTTCTGGAAACATGTCCGACCTTTAAACAAGTAAAGCAGGCCTTATTCTTCTTTAAAATATCTTGTTTTTCATCAAAAGACATTTTTTGAGCCTTAAAACAATCTTGTTAATTGTGGACTTTTCCACAAAATAAACAAGACTTCAAAGATTTGGCTTCATAAACCAAATCATTAGCCGTCGGAACAGTTTCGACTTCTCGATATTTTTTACTTTGCTTCCGAGTTTCTGTGGAATTGAAGCCTGATTTTGCCATCAAAATCCTCTCTTCCCCTTCCACTTCCGTTCGGAGAAATAATAGCAATTGCGACAATTTATTGCCGTAAGAATCGGTATTGTCTACTGTAATTTTCACTGGATTTCGTAACCAAACTCTCAATAAATTTTCAGGAATGCACGATTCCACTAGCGGGAAAAGCATAGCTGCATATTTTTCAGTAGTTACACCAATAGACTCCACTGACCTTAAATATGATTCCAATTTGTCATAAAGTTGCATTATATTAAATTTCGAATTCATATTAACAGCATTTTTTACAACCAATGAAAGTAGTTCTCTAACATAATATTCAACAAGTTCTTCACGGCCAAATCTAGCCTTCAAGCTATCAATAACTTTTGCATAATTTTTTGCAGTTGGCGGATAACTATCAACTATTTCCCGCGCTCTACTGCCTATTATAGTACTCTGTATCAGATATTGAAATTTCACTTCATCACCGATGGTAACGTCATCGTGATTTCTTCCAAACTGACTCCAAAAGCTAAGCCAATCTTTCACTTCACCGCCAAACTTAATTAATTCAATTTCGGGAAGTTTTGATTTAGCTTTCGCCGCATTAACTCACTCCGGCACTTCGGATATAGAAGAAAGTTTTTCTAAACAAGTTTTTACAAGAATCCTTGCAGCATCTAATTTTCCACGATATTCTTCTATTTTTTCATACTCTACTTCATATTCTTCAGATTCAGTCCCTACTAATGCTTTACATACACTTTCGTCGAATTCTGCCAAATTAGTAGCAACTCTTTCTAAAGAACAAAGTTTTATTTCAATATCATTCTTATTTAAATTTTCTTCTTTAAACGCCGTTATTAGCGCATTATAACGCTTCGTAAAATTAGCCCTTATTGGACTACGCCGTTTAATTAGATATTCCATAATAGAAACGAAAGTACTGGAAATCGAAAGTTTAATTTACTGACCTTTTTCTTCAATCACGTCCGGTTGGCACCACAATTTAATATGCTTTCTAAAAAACTAACCGTTTTCTTAAGCTTCAAATTCTATATATATATATTTCTGTAGCTTGCAGAGCATCTTATATTTTTAAAAATTCAAGACAAGACTCCAAGCGTTTCCGAATTCCATCGTTTCTTTTTTTATTTTCCTCCACATCATAATCTACAAACTATTGCCAGATTTCAAAAGTTTACAATTGATCATCATTTATTTTACAAAATAATATTAATAAAATATGTTTATCAAAGAGAAAATTCGTTTGCTTTTACCTTTAATTATATTTTAACAGAAATAAAATTTGTAGCAGTTATAAAATACCTGAAAAGGAATCGTCTTCTAAGTGTCTGTTAACAAATGATGGCATTTACCGAACAATGTGATTGAAGGGATAACTGTTGTTTTTTTTTAAAGCGGTTGGAAAAAAAAACCCGTCCATTTTGGTAACGGAAATTTTTTGAAAAAAAAAAAAAAAAAAATTGAAAGTCGTTGGTTTTGTCGAACAAAGCGGAATTGGATATTGCTGTTTCTGTAACAGACGATATTTGAACAATTTAATTTTGGTGGGTACAGCTGCCTTTAGGTAAGCGTCTGGATTTGTTTTTATTTGTGCGTCAGTTGCTGAGATTTTTTTTTCCGTCATTGCTCACTCATCTTTTTGTGTTAAGAACTTGAATAATGAAGCTGAAATGAACGATTCAATGATTTCTAACATGGATACAATAGTAAACAATATGTTTTATAAAAATAGCAAGAAAACTAATGAGCTGGTGATTCGTTTAGCATCGAAACAATTTAATGAAATAAATGTTGTGTTCACAAATGCAGATAAACAGAAACAACTACCGAAATTGAACCCTTTCACCGCCCAAGAATTTGTGATGAAAAATGTCAACAGACATGAATACATAGATAATATGAAGTATACAAGGCAGGGTAAAATAATCTTCTCAACTAAGGACCCCTTATGTGCGGTAAAGCTATTGTCACTGGAAAAATTCGTGGAGTCAAAAATTACCACTAACATTATATGGGAGAATGTATGCTCTCGATTTTTAGTTCAAGATATCCCTACAGATACACCATTAGGACAACTTGCGGAAAGTATTGAAAAAAAAATGACATGATTGTTGTAGAAATCAGACGTTTTCTGAAATAGAACTCTACTCGTGTGACCTCACCTGTGCTGGTTACAATCCTAGGGACAGCTATTCCAAAAGATGTTAAAATTGGCTTTATCAACCAAAATATAGAACATTTTGTCGACAGACCGCGTCAGTGCACTAAATGTTTTTCTTTTTTTCACCCATCCCGAGTCTGTGACAAACTCAACGCGTGTGCTAATTGCGGCGAAATCCACGATGGCTTATGCCAAAATGTAACCCGATGTATCAATTGCAAGGGAAACCACAACGCAAAGTCCAACAGCTGTCCTATCTATGCAAATGAAAAAAAGATATTAGAATTAAAATGTCATAATCATATAACCACAGGAGAAGCACGTAGAATCTTTTTACAAACGGGACAAAATTATGCAGAAGTAACTAAATTAACTCCAGCAGTATCTGAAGTTCAGGACTCCATTAACGCAAAGTTTGAATCGCTCATGAAATCGATAGACGAGAAATTTGAAAAGCAAGTAACTTTGATAACAAATATGTTGATGAAATCAATAGACACTATAATCGAAAACATCTACAAAATCTTCGCGCAGGGAGGGCAATTATCCTCTTCCCCTGCTCGTAAAAAGAGTCTTGTTTCTATCACGAATCAAAATGTATCTAACATTCCCTGGGATACCAGAGTTTCTTATGATGAAGAAGAACTGCCTGATGGTTAGTTGGTGGTTCTTTGTTTTTGTTGGTTTGCTAGGCTGTTTGCTTAGTCGTTAGTTTTGACTTTTTGTTTTGGTGTTTCACATCTTTTTTGACTTGTTGTTTACTTTGTCATTTTTTGTTTTGTTGTTTCGCATCAGTTTTGATTGGATGGTTACATTATCACTTTTTATATTGGTGTCAAGTAACGCCTTCTTATTTGCCTTTTTGATTTTCTTCTTATCTGCAGCTTCATCAGCTAACCCGAATTATTGTGTATTTTCCGAAATATGGCAAGGGTTCGGGTTTTTTTTTTTTTGCGCCCTTTTGTTTGGTAATTTCTTTTTTTCGTTAGAAAAGCAGGATTTTCTTTCCATTGTTATATATATATATATATATATATATATATATATATATATATTTGTAACTATGTCATTTGTTCAATGGAACTGCCGTAGTATTAAAAATAAACGCATCTGGTTACACCAACCTCCCTTTTCAAATTCAGACTTTTGGATTTTTCAGGAAACCTACCTTAAAAAGACGGACAATTTTTCTCACCCCGATAAAATTATTTTTCGTACCCATCGAAGTAACCGGTTAGGAGGTGGTTTACTGATAGGAATACCTAAAAATCTGGCTGCTAGGATAATCCTCAGTCAAGAAAATGATCCGAATTTAGAACTACTTGCAGTTGAAATTCATAAGGATAAACAAAAATTCATAATCATAAATATTTATGCACCACGTGGTTTTAACATAGACCAGATAAAAACATTTTTAGATAATCTTAACCACCCAACTTTCATTTTTGGAGATTTTAATCTGCACCATTCCCTTTGGGGTGGAAATTATCACTCACCACATAGTGAGGAATTTGTTGACTGGCTGAATAACTCCGACTTCACGATTCTAAATACCACAAACCCAACACATATCACTAGCTCCAATAGTAATTCTATCATTGATCTAACACTATGCTCTAATTCTCTTTTTCATGAAATTGAATGTTATAATTTTGGATGCACTTTCGAAAGTGACCATGTACCCATAGTTGTATCATGGTCGAAAATGAAAATATATAAATCCCTTAAAAATATCAATTGGAACCTAATTATGAAAGAAACAAATAAAATATTCAATTCAAAAAGCCAACCAAACATAGAAGCTATTACTGATAAAATCTCCCATACAATTAACAACTATACAACAATCAAAACAATATCTAATGAATACCCACCATGGTGGAATACCGCTTGCTATAATTTTAGTCGCTTAAAAAAACATGCATGGAAAAAAGCAAGACGCAATATTTCGGCATCTGATTGGATCAATTATAAAAAATACAGAAGCAGATTAAAATTTCATATTAAAAAAGCAAGAGAAAATTACTGGAATAACCTGTGTAAAATATCACAAAACCCGAGAATTTTTTTTTAAATTTTAAACAAAATATCGAATTATACCAACCCCAATATTAAAGATAATGACATTATTTTCTATAATAATCGCTATATTTGTAATTCGAAAACCCAAAGTAATCTTTTTGCAAAGCACTTTTCAATGCAAACTCTGAAATTTCAACCTCTTCCAATTGACTATAATGATAACAACGAATTCCTGAATAAAACTATAGAAATGTGGGAACTTAAAAGAGCAATTCAGAAATCAAAAAATTCTACCCCAGGTGCAGACAAAATTACTGTAACATGGTTTAAAAAATTAGATGATACATCACTTGTTAAAATACTTCAAATGTTTCAACAACAACTTGATGGTTCCGCAATCCCAAAAAACTGGAAGCATGCAATTATCATTCCAATTCCCAAACCAAATAAAGATAAAACAAAAATAACTTCTTACAGACCAATAGCCCTTACTTCAGTATTCTGTAAAATGTTTGAACGCATCATATCGCAACGCATAGTTCATTATATTGCAACTAACAAAAAACTGAATCCAAACCAACACGGCTTTGTACCCTTTAGAAATAACCATACTGCAATTTATAAAGTTTACACTGCAATTTCAGAAGCTCATAAAAACAACAAATTTTTCATTGGCATAAGTTTAGACATAAAGAGTGCATATGATTCGGTTCACATTGACGATTTAATGTACAAATGCATCCAACTTGGCATTACAGGAAATATCGCTAAATGGATGCATAATTTCCTTCAAGAACGGACATTCCAAGTTAAATGGCGAAATGTTTATTCCGAAGTAAAAGTTCTTTATAAAGGACTGGCTCAGGGGAGCGTCATCTCACCAATTTTGTTCGCAATATTCATGAATGATTTTTTCGAGACCTTGGATTCAAACGTTGATTGTTCCATTTTTGCAGACGACATTTTCGTATACTGCTCTCATGACTCGATAAATTATATTAAAACGAAGTTACAAAATACAATGGAAAATATTTATACATGGTGTAATTACTGGAAACTATCCATTAGTGCAGAAAAAAGTGCTATAATAGATTTATCTAAAAAAAAAAAAAAAATCCCCTACCCTGTATAAAATATGCTGGTATTCCTTTAACATGGAGTGAAACTATTAAATATTTAGGAATCCAGTTTTCAAGAACTAAACAAAATAACAGAATATTACAAAATTTAAGAACCAAGGCTCTCAAAAAAATCTTCGGTCTCAAAATACTAGGTTCCAAAAGAAATGGTGCAAGAACGAAACACTTAAGAGTGCCATATACAGAAAAAAAACCTCGATGTCGACGAAAGCGCCACCTATCGGTGGGGGTGATAGGGCGGTGACTAAGATAACGAAAGAAGAAACTTAAAAGGTTTGATTGACAAGCCGAATAACACCCAACCAGAAAAGAATTCCTGGTCCCCAGGAGATACTGCTGTGCGGAATTGCTATATTCAGAAGGTCATTTGACCCACCCCCAATAAAACTTGCCCTTTCTCATTGTGGAGGCTTCTCGGAAACCGACACGCTTTCCTCTCCCTCACTCCAAACTAGTTTGGAAAAGTTACTCTTTGAGCTAGATATTTTAGATTTTCTCTGCTTGCACAGAAAATCGTACTGAGGGCAGCGGGAATGTTAGAAGGGCTCTTAGAACTTAGAATTCATCACTGATTAATTATTGAAGCACTTCGAGTTTGAGGCATTTAATTACTTTTCATAATTCTCTTAATATCGTAGAATCCTGTAATTAAGAAGGAGTAATTAAATAATTTAATAGTTATAGAATTTTATTTGACACGACTTTATTTTTAACAATAATTACGTTTATTAATTTTTCAATCCAGGAGGATGGGCAAGATCTACTTGTATATGAAAATGTAAGACTTCGGACTCATTTCCGAAGAATAGGTTCAATCCTTTATCTCAATAGTTTTATTACTAACAGTGAATTTTAATAAAATGTTCCTTTTTTAATTTTTTAAATAAATTATTTATTTAAAATATATATTGAATTGTCTTAAATGAGAAAGGAAATGAAAAAAAAATTAAGTTGTATTTTTCAACTTGTGCAACATTGCCTGGTGTTTCTGTGTAGCTGGGATGCTCCAGATTTCTGCCTGATTTTCGCAAAAAAGACAATATCCTAAATTTTAATTAAATGGCACATTTGTACCAAATTAAAAAGAAAAGATAAATATATTTAATTCGGAAATAATGTTAGGATGAATTCTATTCCTCAGCTTTCCTAAACGTGGGATATAACCAACTTAATACAATTTACATAAATTGGAAGAAAAAATAATGAATTAAATTGTAAAATGCACATATTGGATTGAATGCCTCCTGGTTTTGAAAATTTTTAAACCATTAATTGTGTGATAATTTCTAAATTTATTTTGTTTTAATTATTTATTGGATTTTGAAAGTACAACCATTCATCTGCTTAGCCAGGATTTCTTGATATATTTTGAATCAGAATCTGGAAATATTTGAGACTGAAAAATCGTCTAATATTTTTTTTACTTATAAATAAAAAATAATATGGAAACAATAAAAAGAAATTAGACATTTTTTTAAAAAAATGAATCTAATTTCTAAAGAATTTGTTTCAATATAATATGGTCACTAACATTAAACACAAAGAAACAGAAAAAAAGAGTAAATAACTGCAAAGCTTTCTCTCTCTAACATTCATTATGAGTCAAGACTGTTTCGCATTTCTGAAAGCTTGTCAGCAATTTTGTTTATTTGTATTTGTAACTAAAGGTTTTTAAAAAGTTGTGCGAGATTCAATTAAATAATTTGGTAGGAATATTGCTTCGTACGAAATAGAAATTATGATTACTCCTATGTCACCAGGAATTGATAAACAAATAGCTGTAAATTATATTGTTACACAAATGCTTACACATTAAAAAGTATTTTTTTTGGCATATAAGAAAACGTTGTCATAAAAGCAGTGACTAACTTAGTTTTAGTTAATTTTTATAATTCAGATTTATGGTTGCTAAAATTTACTTAACTTGTTCTTGATTGCTTACACACACACACACGAGTATATTTAACTTCAAATTCTATGAGGCATTTAACATTTACTTTTTCTAAAAACCGTATACCATTCAACATTTTGTGCAATGCATCTCTTTTAATTTTCAATATTCTCAATTGAAATAGGAACTTGAAAAACGAAAGTGTTTAAACTTCAACTTATACAAAAACTTTCACATTCAGTATTATTTATACGCTGTACAGATAATATTCTAATCAAATAATAATTAATTTTACTAATATTGAGCCTTATACATCCAATAATTCATTACATTAAAAAATAACAAGATTTTAAAAATTTATAAAATTTACAACGCTATAACTTCCGAAACTATAAGAGCACAAAATAGATTTTTGCGTCACGATAAAGATTTAAAAAAAAACTATCTTTTTAATGATACCAAAGTTTTCTTGAGACAACAATATTTTAAAGAAAAAATTTTAATTTCCAATCAACTAAATCATTCACTAAAAATGAATAATTTATGAAATTTGAATATCGTTCTTCTGTAAAAGCTGACGATTTTAGACCACTTCATAAGCGGTCTCAAAAAAAGATACGCTACCAGGATTTGTCGACAGTGATTGGGCTATGATTATGAAAATACTGTTTCTTCAAATATTGACATGTAAAAACTAACAGATTTTATAACAGAAGACAGAAAGTTTATTTATTTAAAACTCGAAGTATGAAGAGTATTTTTCAGAATATGATTCCTTAGGACAAAAGGACTGTGTAAAATGTAAATTTCATAATTTTTTATAAGAACATTTATTGACTGAAGTCATATAAAATCAGTGAAATTTCTGTTGAATAATTCTTTAAGATGTTATAAAAATTAAAAAAAGATTTAAATGAAATCTGCTATGCATATTTCAATGTATCGTGTCAGAACATCAATTCTTGAACGGCCAAGCATCTCGTGCGAGTTAAATTATATTTTATTAATTTTATTGGTTTCATTGAATGAGTCACTTTAGCATTGCAAACGATCCAAAAGAACTTTTTCTCGCTTTTATTGTTTTAAAAAATATCACATTACCTATTCATTGCATTTCATATAATCACGAGCTCAAAATAACGTTATTCTGGGTTTTATTGGCTGTAGTCATTAATTAATTTATTTAAATCAGAGCTTTTGTAAATGCTATGGAAACGCATTATTAAAAGCTGATTTTTTGAGATGCTCGTGCGGATAATAAAATTTAAAATGTTTATTTTTCACCTATGGATTTTTGTTGACACCAGAAAACCTCATTCCCAAAATATGTTCTGACATGATAATAATTATTCTGCAACGTAAATACAATTTCAATACTGAACGACTTTGCTTTCAATTTTCATATTTAAAAAAAAGATGTACTAGGTTTCAAGAAAATACGTTTATATTAATTACAATTTAACATCTCCACTCTAATTTATCGTGTAATTTTAAGCACTTTGACAGAAAATGAGTAAGAGATAAGTAATATAATGAACAGAACTGTTTAAGGCCTACATAATAATATGACACAATTATATAGCTATCAAAAACAGAAGATTTGATAGCTAAATATTTTTCAAAAAAAGCTATTTGGAAACCAAGTTATATAAAATATGTAAAGTTTTAGATATCTTTTCTACTATTGAACCAGCTGATCGTCAAAGGTTACTTTTTAATAAAGATATTGCTTATCGAATATGTGTAAAATATGTACACATATGTATATATGTGTAAAAAATGTATATATACACATATATACATTTTTTACTCTTTTATGACTGTAGATATCAGCGATTTTGAAGAAAACTCATTCAGAAACTTGAGAATATTCAAGTATTAGTAAATAATAAAAAAATATAAAAATGTTCTTATATCTTACTTTCTTTAAATGAATTATTACCGCTAATTGTTTTTTCTGATAAAAGCAGCCTTATTTTTCAATTGATAATAAAATTAACCATTATTTATTGCAAGATATATGAATAAGATAAATGTATGTACAAAATAACATAAACACAAGATCAAATAATTAAAAATTTTACAAAAAAAGAATGCAGACAAAATAGCATTGATTTATGAATTGCATATAAAGTACAGTTATAAAAATATCCAGAGGGGGGAAAAGCTTCGAAAACATTTTGCTTTTTCTTTTTTTTTCCATTAATTTTTTTTCTTTTGATCCTCTATAATAGCAAAAGGATCCGAATTTTCATTCATTCGAGATATCTGAGATCAACGAATTTCGGCAATAAACAGTTAAATTAAAAGAATCTTAATTTTTTTTCTTTGCCAAAATTTTGGATTTATGAATAATTTTTTCTGTTTTCTGCCGTCCACTTTGAAAATAAAAGTTGTTTTTTTTTGTGTGTGTATTATATGCAGCTGGACCTGTCCTTGAAAATAATATTTATGATTTTTATTTATGGTAGTTTTTCATCTTTGCTTAATTTCCAAAATAAATTTTTTAAAAAACTTTTATTACTTCATCCGGAGTAATATTTGCTGTGCATTTTACTTCTGAAATTCTATCACCACCTATTAGCTAAATATGCAAAATTCAAATTCTTTTACAAAAGTTTACTAATTTTTTTTCAGGGTTGCGGTAGTATTCGCTGAAACAAGTGTAAGATTGTGAAGGGGCAGATGACCACAGCTGTGATGATAAACAAAATAAAACAAAACAAAAAGCAGAAAGACAATTATACTGAGGGGGAAATTTGAAGACGGGGTGAAGTCCAGATAATAAAAGTAACAATCCATCACGTGGTAAAAGGAGGGTTTAGTGTGTATTCCTCCGCGAAAGGGAGGAGTTAAAGGAACTTTAGGGGGGAGTTCAAATTATTCTTCCAAGTTTAAGTATAAAATGCTGTTTTTACACATTCTCCTAATTTCTTTTTTCTAAAAAATTATATGTATCGGAAAGAAGGTACCAAAACGAATGTATTTCAGTTGCTAGTTTAATTTTATTTATGACAGATTTTTTAAAAAAATATCGTTTAAATGGCGCCCTTGACATTTTTCAATTTTTATTAAATATTTAAAAATATTTTGACACGCACGAAAAAAAAATTCCTTCGGGAGAAACCTGTGTTTTTATTCCCTCTTGCGATGGCAGAATGACTTCATAATAAAGACACCGTAATAACAAACAAAACACGGGACAATATTTTCCCATAGGATAACATTACGTTTGAAAATTGTAGGTGGCGTGTATACGGCACTCTTAATTACAATCGCTAACAACAGTATACTTAGCATATTCTTGTATAGTTGCCCCATAATTAATAAATTTTCCGAAACACAATTCAAATCTTGTAACACTATACAAACAATGGCACTTAGAGTTGTTCTCGGAGTACCAATTTGGACCCCCAACATCATCTTATTAAAATTAGCTGGCCAAGAAATACTTTCAGACAAGATAAAACGTCTAGCAATGCAATTTTTTATAAAACAAATGTCCAACCAGCCCTTTTCACCTTTGGTTGATAATCACAATGAGATGGATCGTTTTTTGAGCGACAAAGATAAAGAAATCATTAATAACATTTTCCAACAACTTGATTGCGTACCGGATCATATAATTACTATGCCACTCCATCTACAATATAACCCAAATTTATGCAATATTTTTTTTAATGAATTCAGGTTCCAGAACAAAGGCTTACCAATCCCGATTATTACTGCAGATTTCAATGAGTGTTTACAGAATCATTTTGAAAATCATTTCATTATAGCCACAAATGGCTCGAAATCTGAAAATTCCACCTCCATTGCAGGTGTCTCTGGCATCCAGAAATTTCTTTACAGAATTCATACATTAAATTCAATATTTACTGCCGAAGCCTTGGCAATCTGCCAAGCGGTGGACGATCTTACAATCCCAGAAAAGCCCAACCTTATTATTTCGGATAGCTATTCAGTTCTGTTAGCACTTAAAAATGTCACTTTTCACTCTCCTAAGGTCATCCAAAGACTCGCCTCAAAAATTTACATCAGGAAGAAACTAAATCAAGAAATAGTTCTTTTGTGGGTTCCTGGACATTCCGGAATTTCCTTTAACGAAGAGGCTGATCATCTGACGAAGAAGATCTCGGCATTTACACCTTTTCTAGAATGGATTTCTCCTGAAGACTTTTTTTCTACAATGTAAAAGATCTCTAAACAAAGTGCAAACGAAAACTACCTAAAAAGTAAATATCAACCATTAATGGGTGAATTTCCCGACATAATAACCATCTCAAAATGGACAGGGCACAGAATGCAAGATAAAATCATTGCCCGAATAATCAGCAAAACCATCATCACTCCAGGACTTCTTTATAAATACAATCTTACAGTTAACCCTTTATGCAGCAAATATGGTGAGATAAACGATATTTCTCATATTCTTCTCAAATGTCAAAAATATTCAACGTACAGAACGGTGTTATGGAACAAGCTACAAATAGATGATCCCGATATTTACTACGATGTCCTTTTACGCCATGTTTTCGCCAACAAAAAAAATATGCTCATCTTTCTGAATTCTCTCAAGTACTTTGATATTTCTTAAGTTGCAAAAACAGACTCTTTGTTTTTTTTTTCTCTCACTCAAGCATGTGATGTTTCCTCCGTGCATTTCGGAATACAAGAATGTTAATTTGGAGAACTTTTAGCCGCTGCTTTGTGGCAACCAGGGGATTATAGCCTTTGTTGCTCCACATCCCATAATATTTAAATTCAAGAATTCAAGAATGTGATTGAAGCAACCCTTTTAAAGGGAAAATATAAGGGAGAAGATGTGTCGATATCTCGCATCCCAATGGTACCAACTGATGTACCATTTGAATTTAAACGACTGCAATTTCCAGTGCGGCTTGCTTTCGCTATGACCATAAATAAATCCCAGGATCAATAGTTGAGTTTTTGCAGCATTAATCTTGAAACCCATGCTTCTCTCATGGACAATTGTATGTTACCTACTTCCCCGTTGGCTTATTTGTTTACTCGCCAAGTAATCAAACAGAAAGTATCGTGTACCATAAAGCATTACAAACAGAAAACTTATTTTTGAAAGTAATCGTTGCTAATTATTAAGGCATAACTCAATAAATAAACTGATTATTGTGAAAAACGTTTTTTTAAATTTTTAAAAAAGTTTTTTTCTTCTGTTAAACTACTAAAGGCTAATAAATTTAGACAGTACGAAGTCTGTCGGGGTAGCTAGTAACGAATAAAAACCAGTTCTGGAAAAGATTACAGCATTTCAAAAACTTTCTACAAAAATGAGAACTGGCGAAATGCTTTTGAATAAAATTTGAATCGATCGGAATTATTCACACATTGTATTTTATAAGAAATTAATTATTTTTCAGCGAATTTATATAAAAATCTATGAAGAAAATAAAGGACACGATATTTCATCTTCATATATATAATGTACATCAACTGCAATTATAAAAATTATTTTTATATTTTAAATAATTAGCATTTAATCTATCAATTTGTTGCATCACTGAAATGTAATGACTTTAGAAATGGGTTTCATCAGTTTTGTTCCTATTTATTTTGGATTCATTAGTTTAGTTTAAAAAGTTCGAAAACAAAAACGTAGGGTACTTTATCATTGTTACTTAAAAATATGAATAAATAAAAGTTGCTTTTTAAGCCTATAAAAAGTTAAATGAAGTTAGAGGTGCTGGAATGATTTAAAAAGAGAGAGAAATTGTTAAAGGAATAACCTAAAATGCAACAAAGAGAAGAATCCTCAAGTAGATGCTATGCTTTCATTATGTGGCATACTCAAAACATTAATTTACAGAATAGTAATGTACTACCAAAATTTTAAACCCTTTTGATTTCTTTTACAAATTCATTTTGAATATTGTAAATTATTTTTTAATTTATTGAATATTGTAATTTTGAATATTGAAAATTATTGTAAATATTGTAATTTTGAATATTGTAAATTATTGTAAATATTGTAATTTTGAATACTGTAAATTATTTTAAAATTTTAAAAGTGAAATCTAAAATTTCTTTAAAGATGGTTTTTATATATACATTATTTATATTACTGCAACAGAAACAATTATTGTAATTAAAATTTGAAAAAGAAAACTTAATTTTCTCACAACTATACAAGTGTACATTCACAGGATATGTACTGAGAAATTGTTACAAAAATTAAGAGAAGTAAGAGAAATCCTAGAGGTAGGAATGAGAGATTTTGTCACACAACCAACTTTTTTTATATTTAAAATCCCAAAAGAATAACAACCAAAAAATCCTATGGTCATAAGATGGAAGAAACCATATGAATTAGAATTAAGCCCCCATTATTAAAAAAATTAATTTTAGAAGTTCCTATATATAAAAAGCAGCAGGGAAAAAATAAGCCATTTAAGAAATTTAAGCATAAGTTATTAAAAGAAACAATTTAACTAACTTTTTCATGTTTCATTTTTTGAAATATAGAATTGAAGAATAATAAATCGGCAAAACATTAAA
The DNA here is from genome assembly GCA_026289955.1 of Argiope argentata. Classification (NCBI taxonomy): domain Eukaryota; kingdom Metazoa; phylum Arthropoda; class Arachnida; order Araneae; family Araneidae; genus Argiope; species Argiope argentata. The sequence goes on along the minus strand of JAOUZG010019008.1, from coordinate 1,733,205 downwards.
TAGCTAAATGAATAGAATTAACAACAGGAATATTATTTTTTTAAAATGTACTAACACAAAAAGAAAACTTACGAAAATTCTTGAATTATTGCCTTGTACAAATCATTTACATCATCACGAGAGCTAAAAGAAAAATTTAAAAGATCACAAAGATACCAGAAATTTAAATTTAATAAAAGATTTAAGAACTGAATAATCTGCACTAAAAATGAATTGAATTTAATAAGTATATAAGAAAATTAAAAGATACAGAAATCATAAGAGCATACTAATTTCACTATTTAACATTTTTAAAGCTTATTTCAACCAAATTATATGAGAAGAAATTTAGTTTTATGAATAAAAAATTACAAATAAAAGTACTAATAACTGTGATAAGTTATAAAGAAACAATAAATTTTAAAGAAAAGTTTTACAAGACTTATCAGGAGAAATACCACATAAAAGTTTAAATTAAAGGTATCAGTTGTAACAGTAATAATCTATAATTCATTATCATTGAAAAGTAATTAATAATGATTTTAATAATTCAGTATAGAAATATACTGCAATTTTAATATTTAACATTTCATAGAATTCATACAGTAAAAATTTATTTATTTATGTGGCAGCAAAGTTAATAACATTTTGTAAGGTCTCATTACCTCAGTCCACCTGTATAGTAAAGAAATTTGCAAGTAATATGGAATGACAATGAAGTTTAGGTAAAAATTAAGTACAATGAAGTTTAGGTAAAAAGATTAGTCCATACAAAACAATTGAAAAACATACATTGTTAAAAATAGGTCCATTCAATTTCCATCATCAAAGGTTTAAATTGGTCAATCAGGTAATACAATATTTCATTAGTTGGATAAGGTAAAAAAGAAAATGGTTTAATAATAAAGTTTCAGTTTTTGACATTTCAAACATTGTGGCAATCAGATATATTTCAGTTGTTTCATTTATGTTTAATATTCAGTAAAAATTTATATAGACTGTTTAATTTTTCCGAGTTATAATTTGTAGAATTAAAAATAGTAATCAAGAAATATAATTTCATTATGTGAAATTAAATTATCACATAACATTTTGCTTAAATTTTGTAACCCTTTTTATTTAAACACATCGAGACTTAATAACTATATACTACCTTATATAGCTTTTTCCTAAAACAGGCAAAAATATATTTACTCATTTAGTGAATCCTAAAACATATTTCAGGATTCAGTAAAACCAGACAACTGACAAAGGCTGGCTAGGCCCATATTATGATTTTGTATTGTTACTTTTGTTTTCTTATAATTTTTTTTTCAGATTTAAAAATCAATTTTATAAACAGGTTCCAATTATCGAAGAAATCATATAAAGTGAAATGAAAATAAACTCACTAATATTAAAACATCTGAAAAAAATCAAATCATCAAAACTCTGAGTTAATATGGTTTCAGAAAATAATAGTAATTTATATTCATATCCCTCCCCCAAATAACTTGCTGTTAAAAATGCTTAGACAAAAATGAGTTATGATTAAATAAACTTTAAGGGAAAGTATAAACATGATGAACTATAAGATTTAAATATAATCAATATCTAGATTGAAATATCAATTTATAATTATAGTAATTTAGTAATTTTAGCAACTTGATAAACACATTTAAATGAAGAAGAAACTTTCACCCCCTCATTAATTTATTAATGGGAAGTATCTTAGTAAAATTCTAAGACATTTTAATGCTAAAATTAAATTTCAAAGAAAAAAAATTGAAAAGAATCATTACTTTTAGAAATCTTATTTCATGCGGATGAAAAGAAATACACATTATAGCCTCTGACAAATAGCCAAAGAAAGGAGAAAAACAATTTTTTTTTATATTTTTGGATAGAAGATACAAAACACAATTTTTAAAAAATTGAAAATTTCAAGGATTTTTGTGAAATAGTAAGAATAAAAGCATATAAGATATTTTAAATCTAATTCAAAACCAATTTTATATAAAAATTAAACCTTTGTTATCAAATATTCTAAAAACATATGTGTGAATGTATATGCTAAGAAAAAACTATCAAGTAACTACACATACAAAAAAAAAAAAAACTATGGACACATAATAGAAAATTCTTTTTTGTTATCCGAGTTCCAGGCTTGCAAACAAAAATTTACGCCTTAATCTGCAAATTCTAATTTGCCGCCATTCAAATGCATATCTATTAGCAGAATTGTTCGCCTTACTTTGTTCCTTTACACATTAACATCTTTAAAACATACTTTAATGTATAAATTTAACTTTTCACTGGATCAACATAATTCTTAGCTTAATAATAATAATTTTAAAAAATCAATTTTCTTTACCCATGTTTAAAGTTTTGATAATATGATATATATACAGAGGATAAAATTTTTAATTATATATTGGTATTTAATATCTGGAATTTTGCTGAAATAAAATTCTATTTATATATAGACCCATTTCTTGTATAGAATCTATATTTAGATATAAATTTTCTTATTTACCCATAGATTTCTATTACTTATGGGTCTTAAATACTTTGTATTAATTAATACCAATATTCTTAATTATTCTTTTGACATTTTTACATTAATTACTTTTTCTTCTACAAACAACAACATTTATAATTAATTTAATCTTTTCTTCATTTTGATTACATTTCTAAATTTATAATTCTAGATTTCATTTAATCAGGATGCAATTCCTTTTTCTTCGACCAATAAATATAACATTTAGTACATGCAGCTAATAAAATTTCCCCCAAAGTTTATTATTATGCACCATGAAACAAACTATTAAAATCATATAAGAAAATTTAATTCATAATCTTACTCTGGCAGATCTGTACTCTCAGATTGATTTACATGGCGATTTTTTGAGTTTTCTTTCCGAGCTTTCCACGCTGATTTGCGAAATGAACTTTCGGTTTCATGTAATGTGACTGATTTTTGATTAACTGATTTTTTCTTTCTGGTCATCTTGTTTGTTTACGAAGCACATGGAAATTTGAAGTTGAAGTTCGACTTGTATTACTTAGCAAAATAAGGCTTTGCCAGTTACTCTTTAAATAACTAAAGAAATGTAAATTAAGAAAGTCGGATCGGAGGCATTTGTGGAAAGAAAAAGGAAAGACAGAATATCCAATAGGCTTTTTTCTGAAAAATGGAAATGGCATAAATCAATTGTACTACAATACGTCAGTAAAGAACAGCGAAAGTAACGAATCATTCCATTAAAAAAAATTCATTAAGAAGAATCAAAATATTAGATTATTTATTTTAATGAATATAAAATACATTATAAGAAAATTTATTTCCACTGTTAAAGAGTGGAGAAAGCTAAAAAAAACCTCCTAGATACGTGAAATGAGCTTATAATTCATGATTTTCAATTTCCTTAAAAAAGCAAAATTAAGGAATTGATTAATCTTCTTATATATTTAATAAATATATATTGTAATGTATTAAAAATCTATTTATTAATTATAGTTGTTTTTTTTTTTTTGGCATTCTAGTTCCAATGATTATTTGCCAGATACCAGCAAACATATACAACTCTACTCTATCAATAACCATCCGGTAAAGCGAGAAATCTACAGCGCTGGCAATTCTTTTCTAAAGATTGTTCTAAATTTTCTCCATTTGATTAAATCTATTTAATTTTTCCTGAAAGCATGGGTAAGCGATATTTTCATTAAATATTAATGAATTATTTGTGTTATTGATACATATGGGATTATTACAAAAATTCTCTAACCATATGATAAGTGTCATCGTTTTAAAGTATGTCCAAATTTTGGGAAATTTATCTTTTTTCTATTTCTAAAATAACTATGTATTATCTATTGGATAATAATTATCTAAATTATTATTATATATCACTTTTTTTCCCGAAGAAATCGTTGATATTTTTAATTATCTAGCCACGTGGGATTGATTAGGCCTAATTTAGGATATAGCGTTTTTTAAAAAATAAGTACTATAGTTGTAGAAAAATATCATTTTAATATTATTGTAGTGCTTTGAATTTAATTTGCATTTAATATTTTTTTTCCTTAGGTAAACCCAGAGGATTGCGAACTGCTCGAAAACACAGAGATCACAGAAGGGACCAGCGCTGGCACGATAAAGATTATAAGAAGGCTCATTTGGGAACTCGATGGAAAGCCAATCCATTCGGAGGTGCTTCTCATGCGAAAGGAATTGTGCTTGAAAAAGTGTAAGTGAGAAATGAAAGTCATATTAATATGTCATTTGTCATTATTTTACACCAGGAGAAATGCAGAACAATAGAAATATCCGCTTTCATCTTCGATTCTTAGCTTATGTTGATTAGAGTACTTAAAAGAAATTGTAAAATAAGTTTTGTTTAAATACTATTATGAATCGGGTTTAAAAATTTTGACAATTGAATGCAGTTTTTTTTCTCCTGCAGTTATATTGGTTGTCCAAAAGTTTTATTGCATATGTTTCTAAAAGTTAATGGCTGCAGACCTTAGTTTAAATGTTTGGCTTAAATATATGATTATCCCCTTTGAAATTTCAATGTAAAGACTACCATAAAATTTTTGGTTTAATTTTTAAAAAAGGTTTTTTTTAAGGAAGGTTAAAGTGAAAGGATAAGTTATGCATTGATAATTTTCAATGAAAATTATAAATTAAAAAATGATAGAATGGGAAAATTAATTGCCATATTTTTACAAAAGCGGGTTTTTTTATGCCCAATCTGTGAAACTAATATCAAAAGGAATACTAAAAAACTTCTGCTCAATCCTTTTGGGAATAAGTCTTTATTTCACAATTATCTTTTCAAAGTTAGTTTGATCAGAGTAATTATTTGTAACTAGTCTTCAAAAACATCATGTACTCTAATATTAGTGTTGCAATAGCCATAATTGATATGCAGAAATTCTTTGTTAGGATTCAAGAATTTTAGGCAGTTGTAGCCTGCAAAGTTAAAGCAATTTTTATTAATGTAATTTTTTTTTAATATTTCACAATTTTTACCCTCGCTCTTTTTGTATAAATTTTTCGAAGTATATATTCATTTTTTATCATTAAGTACAGAGATATTTCAAATGTTTCAGCTTCCATTTGTGAGCTTATTTACTTTTTATTTAGCTTTATATTTATTGCTTATTATGTGTTTTAGGAAATCGGACCATTGATAATGAAAGACATTTATAACTTTTATGGTCTTTTTTTATTAATAAATTAGTATATATTTTACTCTAAAATGCTCCCTAATTTTCTTGATTCAAATTCCAAAAGAACTTGGGAAAAGTTTTGTTTCAATGTAAACACATATATGCTACCATTATTTCCTGTGTGATGATCATAACCTGTAATTCTAAATTTGTCCTTGGGGCCAGTTATCTGTAAAATTGTTACATATTATATTAGTGGAATTATTTTATTAATTCTGTCTTTTGAATGTTTTATTGATACCTATAAGAGAACTTTTCCTATTTGACCCATTTCATTTTGTATATAATTTTACATTTGATTAGATATAATTTTTAAGATGGAGAATATGAAATCTTGTTTGTTCATTTTAATTATGGAAATAACTATCTTTCTCTGATATCACAGTACTTTTAAATGCTTTTTTTTTGTAGTCATCATATTTCGATTTGTTTTGCATTATCTTTACATGCTTTATTTTACAGTGGTGTTGAGGCTAAGCAGCCTAATTCAGCTATTAGAAAGTGTGTTCGAGTCCAGCTCATTAAAAATGGAAAAAAAATTACAGCATTCGTACCAAGAGATGGTTGCTTAAATTTCATTGAGGTAAACTTTGGTTTTAAATAATTATTCTTTTGTTTCTTCTCTTTGTTAATTTTGCATTATAAGTAGATAATGACTAACTGATTTTTTAATTGATTACTAGATTGATAATCTTGATATTCTAACTTCATTCTATTATACAAATTTATTAGTTGTTATACAATCATGAATATGTTTAAAGGATATTGATTTCAATTTTCTACTTATAAATATTAGGAAATTTTTATCCTATAAATTTAAAGAAAACCGAAAATTTTAAATGCTTTGTGAACATATCTTATTAAATAAAATATATTTGTCTCCTAATTTCATATTATGATTTTTAGGAAAACGATGAAGTGTTGGTAGCTGGATTTGGTAGGAAAGGTCATGCTGTTGGTGACATTCCTGGAGTCCGATTCAAAGTTGTTAAGGTGGCTAATGTATCTTTGTTAGCCTTGTACAAAGAAAAGAAAGAAAGACCTAGGTCTTAAATGTAATAAAATTTTTGAATTTAAACGTGTTTAATATTCTTCCCAACATTGGCTATGAGTCACACATCTAATGTATTCATTATACATTCTATAGCTTGCATTTATTTAATACTTCCAATATAGCAATTCAAATTTAAGGATTTATTGTAGTATACACTGTTCATTTATTGTATAACATAACTGCATTTTAGAATTTAATGACTTCTATACTGAAATTTTAATGCCTTTCTCTACTGTCTTTGCTATACAGATGAGGTCTAAATCCAAGCTTTTTGTTAAGAACACGGTCATTTCTCATAATTTAGACCTTTTATGTGATTGTTGAACAAATTACTTGGGTTAAATAAACATAATAAAGTATTTGTCTTAAAAAGTTTTAAAGCATCTTAATTCAAAAAGTTAAAAATATCACTAACTTTTTTTTTCTTTTACAGAAAAGAAATTATAAGTTAAAATTATCTAATTTTACTAAAGTCATCATATTAATTTAATATTAAAAATTAGCGACCCACATTCTTTTAATCTAAACTAAACATATATCTTATATTTGAATTATTTACCTTGTTAAAGAAACATTTTTTACATATACATAAATTTTTTTACCAGTAATTATTTTTAGTCTTTAAAACCTTCAATATAAGAATCTTCATCATTTGATTCCATACTTTTCATAACTGGATTCATTTTTATAATTTATCTAATTTTTTTTAAGCTTTTATGTCTCATTCTTTAGTATACATTTATATTCTAATATTTTTACAAAATAATTTTGTCAAATTTTTAGCAAAAGAACAATCTGATTCAAAAGTTCCATTACATATATCTACTTCATTGTTATAAAATATTCTGTTTTCTTTATTATCAATATTTTCAAAATTAGTTTTGTTTTTTTCTCTTCATTGCAGAAGTTGAGATTTCATTCTATCTTTGAATTTATTAGATGATTTTTCTGTTGCATCTATTATTTCTTTCTCTTAACCTAATCCCCTCCTCAGTTTTTTTTCTATGATGCAGAATTCAACAGCTTTTCAGTAGTGGTTATTAGTCCACTCTCTCCTTGATTAAAGCTCCACAAGCATTTGCTCAAATCTCTTGGAATTGTGTTAGACAGTACGTTCTGGTTGAAACCTTTTCCATACAATTATAAAAGTTGTCTTTAAATAAGTGCTCAACATAGATCATGCTTGCATTGATTGTCAACAAGACCAAAATTCATTCATGCTCTCAGATTCAGGCTATATATGTAAAGGCCCTATCACACGGCAAAGTATCGTCGGCACTTTCCCCAACAAACGACGATGAAAGTGACGTCACTTCAGGATTTGCTGTCTGGTAAACCTAAAAACTTAGGTTTACGTTATAGTGCATTTATCGCTCTTTATCCGTTTCTCCTACTTAGTGAATATCGGCAGTTTTCTTATTTCATAGTGGGATTCTAGTCAAGACGGTGCTTAAATTTATAATTAAATCCTGGATAATTTCTTAAAGTGATCCGATTAGCTTTCAATGAATATAAAAGCCCATAGTAGCAATAATAGTTGTAATTTTTTTAAAAAACTCAAACTATCTTGGAATTTGTAGATATGCAAATTACGAAGCCAATGCAATAAAATTCCATTGCTTTAATAAATTGCAATTATATTGATGCATTATTGAATTTATTGGAATTGAATCACTTTTGCTTCTAATTTAATTTTTTGAGTGCTTAATACAATGAATATAATAAGGATTGTAAAATGAGACAAGTTGCACATTTATCGAATTTAAAAATACTTTTCTAGCCATTTTTTCTTTTGAATGTCTTTTTCATTTCTAATAGTATCAATCTTATTCTCAGTTATTGTAAATATTTATCGTACCATTCAACTAATTGTAATGTTTTCATCAAAATCAATAACAATGAAATGTGAAAAATAATAAAACTTTTTAATTATTCTTATTAAGTTTTGTAATTATTTTTGTAGTAATAATGACTAGTTAGTAGTAGTTTTTGTAGTAATAATGGCAATTGTTTCTAATTTATCAAAATTAATAACAATAAATTCTGTAAAATAATGAAACTTTTTAATTTTTCTTAGTAACAGTTTCGTAATTATTTTTGTAGTAATAATGACAAGAAAAAAAAAGGCTGATTTTGTGTTTGTATTTTATAAATTATAAATTTAACTAATCAATATTAAATTTAAAACAAAAATATATTGAAAAGAAAAATGATTTGTGGTTGTGCATTCAATTAAGCTTAAAAGGTGCATACCATCATCGATAGTGCTGAAATTTTAAAATCATTTTTAAGTACCTTAAAAGTGCTTATTTTTCTAGAAAAGAGCAAATAAAACAAAAGTTGATAAATAAAACAGAAGAGGGGGGCCAATACATTTAAAATAAAATTAAATAACTTTTGAAATCAAATGATTTTTGTCTATATGAAAACTGATATTTGTTGGATCCATCTCGACAAATTTTAGGTTTTGTGTACATAAAAATAAAAACTACTGTGTCTAGATGTGCAGTGCAAATAATTAAAGTTAGGAATTTGAAATATGGCAAGAAATTGATTCTAGGACATAAAAAATTTACTAAGAACATATTTTTTTGGATTTTAATTAAAAATAAAAACAATATTTAAAAACATTACCACCATATGATTGATTAAGAAGTATTTTTTACTCTTTTAAATTTGATTGAATGTTTATTCCCTCCTATTTATTTTTTTAAATTAATTTTTGAGAAAGTATATTTAACTCAATTTGTATTTATCATTCTTTTAATTAATTTTTATTTTCCCAAAGAAGTTCAAAATTATAAAACAATTAATTGAATAGCATTCTTCATTTGATAAATATTGGTAAATTCTAAGGCATTACACTATTTAGACTCGCTCATTTCTAAAATTGCTCTTTAAAAAAATTTGTTAAATGTTTTGTTTTCATTTTATTTGCAACTACAGAGCTTGTTTTTTTTTTTTAAAAATCTTTGTGGATTTATTACCAGTATTTGTGATAAATAGGAATCATTAAATAATTTTCATTCAATAATAATAATCAAAAAATAATTTTCCAAAATATGTTATTGCATTTTCCTTAGTTTTTTTCAAAGCCAAAGTATTAAAACTTCATTTATCTTTACATGGATATTAAAAAACAGGTTTGTCGTAAAATTTCAAATTGCCAAGCATTTAAATTAAATAATAACCTCCACATTACATCAGGAATGAGAGGCAATAAAACACTTGTTTTTTAATCGGACCATTTTCAAGTGTGTGGTTATTCTATGCATCTTTCTCAATGCAAATGTATAATCAGAAATATCATTCTAAATTAACTGTTAATTTGTTAAATTTAAAGAAAAAATGTGGAAAAAGAAGCCTGAATTTTATTGTCTATCATCTATTAAAAAATAATTTTTGAGAATGTATATTGGACTCAATTTGTATTTATCATTCCTTTAAATAATTTTTATTTCCTCACACCAGTTCAAAATTATAAAACAATTCCATTCCCAAACTATTTCTAATGGTATCTATAGTAGTTTTTTGCTAATGATAAAAATATGATCTTTTTATATTTTTATCAAAACCAAATATGTTTTATATTTCTTCACTATTTAGTCTCACTCATTTCTAAAATTGCTCTTTAAAAAAATGTTAAATGTTTTGTTTTCATTTTATTTGAAACTACAGAGCTGTTTTTTAAAAAAATCTTTGTGCATTTATTACCAGTATTTGCGAAAAATAGGAATCATTAAATAATTTTCATTCAATAATAATAATCAAAAATAATTTTCCAAACTATGTTATTGCATTTTTCTTAGTTTTTTTCAAAGCTAAAGTATTAAAACCTCATTTTTTTACATAGATAATTAAAAACAGGTTTTTTTTTAAAATTTTTAAATTGCCAAAAAAAGAAGAAAAGAATATTATTTAAAAAAACACCCCTCTACATTACATCAGGAATGAGAAGCAATAAAACATTTGTTTTTTAGTGTGCCCATTTCCAAATGTGTGGCCATTCTACGCATCTTTCTCAATGCAAATGTAGCATCAGAAATATCATTCTAAATTAACTGTTAGTTTGTTAAATTTAAAAGAAAAACATATGGAAAAAGAAGCCTGCATTTTATTGTCTATCATACAAAAGGTGATTTCGTTTTTTGCTAATGATAAAAGTATGATCATTTTTCTATTTTTGTCAAAACCAAATTGTATGTTTTATATTTCTGCAACATTGTAGGAACGTCTAAGTATTAAAATTTAAAATCACTATTATATTTTTAACTCTAACATTGAGTTAAAATTTTTTAATTATATAGAAGCTGTTAACAAACTATTTAAGGAATTACTATAATCAAAAGATTATATTATTATTTGAATAAATAAAGACTGAATATGGTCAAATATATTTCACATAAAGAAAACAATTCACATCAGAATTAATATTTTTTTTTATTTACTTAAAAATATCCTGTTAAATATCTGAAAATTCCATCACAATTTCACAATCCTTCTAGATAACTATACCCCATACGGTAGTGCCAGTTTTTTTAAAGTGGGGGCAATAAGTTGTTCCACAGAATGGAGAAAAGATACCGTAGTTTTACTTCGCTTTTTTCATTCTGTCGAAACTATTTTTAGTATTTAGCAATATGTAACATTAAATGCATGCTTTTTCAATATTAATGTAGCGCCAACCGATGCCTTTCTTGGCACACTACGTCACAGAAAAGTTTCACATGATTGGCTGAATTTCGTTTGTAAACAATATTTCCGTCACTATCGTGGACATTTTCAAGCAGGTTAGAAAAAATTGACGATGACGGAAAACTTGCTTGACCGGTTGCCAGAGGGCACAAATCGACAACTATCGACGAAAGTTTCGCCGTGTGATAGGGCCTTTAGGTACCTTCAAAAGAATGATTTGGGGTTAAATTAAAAATTAGGAAATCAGTTAATGTTTAAAGTAGATTTAAAAATATAATTAATTACATATAAACAAAATTTTGAAGATTAGTGACCGAAAAAAAGAGAAACTTTTGGATTTAATACAAGTTATCATATTTAATATATTAATAAAGAAAATTAATTTTTTATATAATCTATTCCGGTACTTTAGAGCTTACTTAATCAAAGAACAAAAAGCAAGCGATGATTTTAAAACGTGATTTGCGGATTTAAAACAAGAATTCTATTGTTTCAAGATTCAGTAGATAAGTAGGCGCGTTTTCTATTTATGTAACTTAGAGATATAAATTTTATACTTTAAAAATTTTATATTCTATTTTATTATTTACTAGCCGCCTTTGGCGACCAGTCGGTTCGCCAGTATTAATGCTCTCAAAAATTTTCATATAATATTTTATGTAGCTGTGTCTCATAACAGGTTTTTCATCAAAATATTTTTAAACCAAACAAATTTTGATAATCATATAATTCATTTAGAGTATTATTTAGTATTATTTTCTTCGGATGTTCTGTTCATTGTACTATTTATCTTTTTCTTTCTATCCGAGAAATGAGTGTCCCTGAATTGATATTTTACTTAAATGGTGGAGAGAAAGGTCCAAAATTCTACATTTTTATAGAATAATGCTATTCAAATTTTCATGAATGCAAACACACTAAACAATAAAGACACAATTGGTTTTCAAGAGATGCGAAAGTTTAATAACAGCTTGGAAAATGCTGCACACAGAGGAAATAATATTGAAACACACACACATCCTTCTTTTCTTTTCTTCTTTTTTTTCTATCTTTTTTTTTCTTCACTAATTTTGTTTCTACAAACCTTATTTTCACTTTGTACTTTGTTATTCTTTTTTTTTCTTCCCTGCCCAAATTTTATTTTGAGCATAGATTAAATATTCATACAGACTAATAATAAAAACAGCTATTTTCTTTCTTTTTTAAACATCCCGTTATCTATGAATGAAAACCAACTGACTTCGCGCATTTCTTTCTAAACAAATCATAATTTATTACTTCCTGCTATCTTACTCAGTTGGTGTGGGGGATGGAAATGAAGATTTTTGGCGGGAAAGTAAGAAAAGTGTCGTTTTAACGATTTTCCTAAAAGTTTTTTTATTCATTTTTTCTCTCCATAAGAACCATCCACGTGTCTTAACGAAAATATTAAAAAACAAATTAGCCGAATCGGCCAAGCCGTTCTCCAGTTTTGCGCTTAGCAACGCATTTCGAGTTGCATTTTTATTAATATAGATAAAAGATTTTTTTAGCTTACAATTTTTGTCTTAATATTTTAACAATTTAATACTTTCATTAAAATTTTCATAGAGTTCACATGGTTTCAAAACTGAATGGCTATTTGATAAAATATAGTTTTTATGTATTTACATGCATGGCATTAGCGAACAATGCTAGCAAGATATAGATCTATGCCATGAATTTTGGTGAATCTACCTTGCGAAATGCATTTTGGAGGGCTTTTGTACAATTGATTGGATCCAAAATTTGACATAGAATTGTAGTCACAAAATCACTTACTGAATTTCATTGCTTTTAAGTTTTTACTTTCATAAGTAACTGCATTTACATGCGCACGAAAGTATAGATTTACATATGGTAAATCCTAAGACAGATTTAATTCAAAACTTGACTAAAATCTTTGTTTTCAACTATAAATTTGTGTATCATATTTTATCTGTTTAGTTCTTTGCATTTTGTAGTTATCAAGTTAACTGGTATTCGATCAACCTGATACAGACTTCCTGAAAATGGATCTCAGTATATATATTTCTACCAAATTTTTATAGAAATCCATTTTTAGAAAGTCTGTATCAGTTTGATCGAATTGTAGTTATCTTATTGTAATTGTACTTGGGTTCTTTGCGTTTTGTAATTATCGAATTCACTGGTATTCGATACAGACTTCCTAAAAATGGATTTCT
>JAOUZG010019008.1:1628672-1719956 GCA_026289955.1 Argiope argentata | reverse complement strand
CTTCGATTGCAATATTTTATTTTTCTATAGTTTGCACTAAGAAGGAAAAAAAATCCCTGATATCAAATTTTGGCCTACTGATATTTCTATAAGTAAAAGTAAACTTACAATTAAGTTAAAATATGATTAATATGTAAATTCTCTAATAGTTGGAAATCCTTTATATTTAAAATTTAGAATAGCAAAGAAAAACAAAACAATGTTTGTAACTGAATACGGTACCGAAACGATTGCAAGGAGGGGGAGGGGGCAGTTATGAGTATTCGCATTCTTGAAAATGCTTTGGAAACAAAATATATTAATTTTTATAATTTTTCTTATCACGTCGGAACTTGATGCTGTTTTGGGGATGAGATTTTTGGTGTCAACAAAACTCCGTAGGCGAAAAATAAAAATTTTATTATCTGAACGAGCATCTCAAAAAATCAGCTTTTAATAACGTATTGCCTTTGCATTTATAAAAGCTCTGATTTAAAAAACTAAATTAATTATTACTGCAAATATAACCTGGAAAAATGTAATTTAGAACACATGATTATATGAAATGAAATAAATAGGAAATGGGATATTTTTTAAAACAATAAACGCGAAACAAAGTTTATTCGATAGTTTACAATACAGAAGTTACTAATTCAACGAAACAATTAAAATGAATAAAAATATTGTTTAACTTGCACGAAAACGTGTGCTTGGCCATTCAAGAAATTATGTTCCGACATGATACATTGAAATATGCATAGCAGATTTGATTTTAATCTTTTTTATAAGTTAAATTTGTTGAATGGGTGAAAAATTAATATAATTCTTCACACTCCATTTACACTTAATAAAGCAATAAAACCAATTGAGGTGAAGGTGAAAAAATCATATGCTCTGGGCCCAACTTTCCCAAGCTGCTCCTCTGATCATAAGTCAACATCCTTTTTCGATTTCTGTAATGAATATTAGATAAATCATACATGCATCCTTTCAACCAAAAAAACAAACAATACTTTTTAATAATTCCAATTATTTTTAACAAATTCAGTTGAAAATACTATTAAAATTCATGTTTTCTTTGAAACTTTTTGAATCCTCAAGATAAAAACGTTTTTAAATTTAAAAAGAAATTGATTTTTTGAGAAATATCTTAGAAGATTTTTCACCAACATATAATACACATATTTCTATTCTATATATCTTTTAAAGATTCATCTAAAGAGATATTTGATTAAACATAATAGATCATCAAAATAAAAACAAATTTGCTGATGATAAACTCTACTCTGTCTTATTAAGCTGTCTTGTTGTATACATAAACTAAACATGTATTTAATAGTTTCTGCGATTATAATTAAGTTGAAAAAAATATTCGCATAAAATTTGATAGAATGAAAATTTCAAAATTGAAAATTATTAATGTGTTGCGAATCAACAAGCAGGGGAGACTCACAATTATAGCTTTACTTCAAAATGAATAAAAAAAATTAATTTCACTAATATAACGTGATAAATAAATTCGCAATGGAATTCTTGTAATCAAAGTGTATATATATATATATAAAGAATCCTGAAAATGTTTGTTTAATTCCAATGACTAGTCAAATACAAATATTTAATAGAATTTTTGCATTTCAAAATTGATAAATTAAATGGCTATTTTTATAGAAAGATACTTTGTATGTATTTGCATTTCGATTAATAATATCTTCCAAACAAGTTAATCTCTCTCTCTCTCTCTCTCTCTCTCACACACACACACACACCCCTTCTCTTTATAAAAAAAAAAAAAAAAAAAAACCCGAAGGGATTTTCTCTTATTTTTTGATAAAAAGAATGTATGTTTCTTTAAAGTATCATAAATAAATAAAAGGCTTCATAAATTACTCATTTCATTTTTATGGGAAAAAAAAAACATCAGTACTTTATAAATGTAGTAATTTTCGACCACATTTCTATTTGATTTTCTGACCTTGAATCAGTGGATAACTATTCAGCAGTGACAATTCCAAACTGATAAAATTATTAGTTTTAAATATTTCCAATAGATGACGCCATGTATAGATTCTTAGGGAAAGAAATCGCCTTGTTGCTGTCATTTTCTGATTGTGATTTGTGAATGATATTGGAAAATTGAAAGTATAACCGATTGAAAATGACCATAACAGTTGAAGTAATTAAGAATGGATATTCAAAGATTGATTTAGAACGGAATGTAATGTTAGCGAATTGTACGTGTACGTTAATAAAAGAAAATGATATTTTAATTATTGTAGATACTCTTACTGCTTGGGACCGTTTAATTTTAGAAAAAGGTTGATCAATTTCCTTTTTTCCGACTATATTTTGTTACCTTGACTATAGCTAACCATAAAGACTCAGTTCTTAGAAATATAAAATTGCAGCAATTACATTATTATGCGAAATTATGGCTATTACATGCCAACTAATAGTATAGTAATTATTTAAAAAAGGGAAGGAGGTGTTAAAGTTTTCAATATATATATATATATATATATATATATATATATATATATATATATATATATGTAAACATTTTAAATTTAAAAAAAAATATAAGCCACAATATTTTAAAAACTCAGAAAGCTATTTTTTTTTATTACTAAGCATAAACTAGAAAAAATAATACTGTATGTTATGATTCATATGATATTGAATTCTTGCTAGATATATTTCAAAAGCATTTTGTTTTACATTTTAATTATTATATATTATAGAGAGATTATTTTGCTATAAAATCTTACTATACATTACTTGCAAATTTTATCCAACACATTTTTTGTGCTTCAGTGATAACACTTTTTTTTAAAAAAATAACAGTTGCAGAACTATGACCTTTCATTAGGTAAATTTTTATAACGAATTATATAAAAGATTAAGAATTTTTTTATCCTTCTGATGTATTTCATGCTTTAACTAAGAGTTATTGTTAGTGAAATTCTCAAAATTCTCTTGTAAATAAATATCTTAGAATTTGAATGAATAAAAATTTTTTAAGACTTATACTTCAAAATTTAATTTACTTTCTTCCATTTTGCAGAACTAGAAAGTCGAAATGTTACATTTAGTGATATAACCCATGCTGTGGGTACACATGGTCATTCTGATCATATTGGAAATTTGAATTTGTTTATGAACGCTCAGCATATAGTTGGACAATCTATTTCACATAAAGATGAATATCTTTTACATTCATTTGAGGTAATTACTTAGAAAATTGTATTTCATGTTTAATAATTTTTGTGTTTTATTCATTTTAGTATATTAATTTTAAATAATCAAGAATATTTTATGAAAAGATGACACCAATATATATTTACAGCCCTCAAGTGTTATTGCCGAGTTAATGAGAAATATCACTGTTGTATTATGTATAATCGGCTTGGTTGAAAATCATCAAATAAATATCCTCAAGTTTGAAGAAGTCAAAGTTATCTTTCTATTTGTAATTACTCTACATTTGTAATGGAGTTATAATTTAATATCAATATTCTCAGCTGTTCTAGAAATGTCATTAAATTGCCGATTATCATTAAAACGTTTGTCCAGATTTAAAATCTTTGAATGCCATTGAAGCTTTATAATTGTATTTTAGTAGCATCTCCTAGCCATAACATTATCATGCATATTGTTAACCTAAAGGTCTCCACAATTCATAAAGCTTGAGTTAATTACAACCCTAAATGATGTCTTTGCACACATATTTAAATTAGATATATTTGCTATAAAAAAATTTGCATTTTTAGCTTGTGTTACCTTTTGGAAATTAAACTTATCAAATATTCTTTTATAGAAGATCAAAAAACAAAAGACTGCATTATATATTTATACCACTACATTCATTAAAAAAAATTAGAGTGTATTGAAAATAATACAATTATATCTATCACTATAATATTAAAATTTATAAATAATTAAATTTATTACACAATTTTTTAAGATCTATTCCTGTTGATAATTTTTTCTTTCAAATATTTGACTTTCCTCCTTTTTATTTAGGACGGCCCATTTAATATAACAGAAAATATTGAAATAATTGGAACTCCAGGTCATACTCTTTCTGATGTTAGTGTTATTGCAAAAAATACTGATCTTGGTACTGTAGCTATAGTTGGTAAGTAAAAGTTGCCATCTTTTTTATAATAATATAATGCTTGTAGATTTGGTGAATATGTTTTCATGGGAAAGAAATCAGTCATTTTCTTTTCTGCATTAACCATAGCTTCAATAAGTTTCTTTGTAGAACTATCTATTATTCAAATTAAATAATTTAATCATATATTTAATAGAAAATTTTTCTCTCTATATAGATGTAATAATTTTAATTTATTTACATTCCAAAAATAATTATTTTCTAATAAATAAAATTCTAGTTTCACTTAAAGTTTTGAGTTTTATTGACTCTTATTTTTCCTTGCATAATCTACATGTGTTGAAAACAAAATGCTGCTTCAGCTAAATTTTCTTGTAAGACAATGATTTTTTAATACTGTTGGTGTACTTTCCTCCCCTTCCTTCTTATTAATTCTATGTATGTACTAGTCATGGAATTAATAGAAAAATCTTTATGGTGGTTAAAAATTAAGCTGTTTCTGTTACCTACAAAGAATATTATATATTATTTAAAAAATTCTATGTTTGCTTTATTTCTCCAGAAAAAAAAAGTATTACACATATATACTGACATACTCTTTTTAAGTTTCACATACAAACAAGTCATATTTCACAACAAAATATTTCTTGGATATGTAACAGATCCTTTATCCTTATATAAATCTGTAAAATACTTTTAGATTTTTTATTGATTGAAATTGAAAATTATTTCAATGGTTAACTAATTTTATCTCTATAAAAGAAATAATAAAGAAAAAGTTCTAAAATGTTTTTTTTATCATTTCAATTTATATATATGTATAATCATCAGTAAAGTCAATAAGAATCTGTAAGATTTCTATAATGAAATCTTTTTTATTTATATATGTAGATCTTTTTAAAAGTATCTCTAAAAAAAAAATAGTCTAATAAAAAGATATGCCATAGTGACGAAGAATATTGCACATCTGCTTCTAAACAAATGGATTGAATTCGAATAAATTTTATATGCTGAAAGCACAAATAATACCACCACTTTTCAAAATAAAAAAAATTAATTAAATACTCAGTTAATTATAGAATAATGAACATTGTCTTCTTTTTACATTTTGGCCTATTCTGCAACTGTTGAACTTTTTTCTTTTATGTCTTTTGACAATGCCTTTATCGATCCTATTGAGTTGTGATTTAATAATGCTTTTTAAAATAAAGACTATCTTTATAAACAGGACTTCTTAAACAAGATGTGCCATACTAATATAACAGTGTCTGGTTCAATTGATATTTTAACTGAAAATATAGAAAAAAAATTTGTACATTGTAAAATTGCTTTGTATATTTTGAAAAAATAATTTTAGTCCTGAACAATTTTATCATATATATGAAATGTTATTATACAGTCATGCCAATCATATAAATAATTCTGTAAGTTTGCTTTCTACAAACAGGGTATTACAACAGTAGTAATTACTTTTCTTCCTAAACCAATTGTAAAATGCATAGTATAAAATGATTCTACAGTACTAGTTTCATTAAAATTCAAGTTTTTAAAAAAATAACTTATGGAATAAAAGGTAGTCTAAGTCATTCATCATTTTAATGATTAAAAATGAAGTCTTTAGAGATCAAATATATGTTTGAATTTTTTTAAAAAAACGAGAAATAGTTAACTGATATTGGTGATATTTATACCATTTTGCAAAGCACTTATTTGAGAAGGTTTTATTAGCCATATAAAAAAAATGAGTTTATTGCACATGTGAAATAGCAAGAACTGTAGTACGCACATGCAATACATTTCTTTGTTTACATAAGATTTTAAACAGTAATTCAAATCTCATCATGCCCAAAAGTTTCATTTCTTGTGCTTTAGGCAAAGTGGAGAGGAAAAAAAACGTACTGTTAGTATTGGCATTATTTCTCTGATATTCACTAAGAGAAAAAGTTTTTTGATGAGCGAAATGGTCGCCTGTGTTTTGTCTATAGATACATATTTTTACCTTTTTAGAATTCTTAATATTTCAAAATATGTGCTATAAATTTTTTAAAGCTAATTTTTATAATTTTTGAATCTATATTTTGATTGTTTGATGTTATGTAGCATCGGTTGGAGGCTAGACATAAGTTTAAAGAATATTTCTTCTATAATACTATGACACAATCAACACCAGGCAGGTACTAGTATAAATATATATTAGCAGTAATCAATACCTGCCATCCATAACTTGCCCAAGACTATATTACAAATCAAATTTATTCTAATGAAAAAATACTAGTAGATTATTTTCAATTTCAGTTAAATGATGGAGCATGTAATTGTATACCATGCCAACAATGCAAGTTCCATTGTGCAATCAGAACTATTTAGTAAAATGATTACTGAATTCTTTTCTAGGCAAATTTAGACCATATTAATTCTGGCTTTTATAAAATTAGGGGATTTATTTGAAAGAGAAGAAGACATTTTGAATCCTGCTTTGTGGAAAATTACAGCTGGCAGTGAAAATCCCAAGCTGCAATATCAAAATCGGAATAGAATTCTTAACCTGGCCAATTACATTGTACCAGGACATGGTCCTATGTTCAAAGTAACTGAAGAATTAAGATCAGCCCATGAAAAACAAATTGAAAGCTTCACTGAATAAATGAAGTTCTTCAAAATGATCCCCTTATTTATAACACATTCATATTTTTTTTCTCACTAGTCTGCATTTAGAAAACATTTGTATAAAATAAAACTCTACTAAGTTGTTAGGAAAATAAATGTTATCTCAATACCAAGTTTCCAAACTTAAATGTTTATTTGATGAATATACATTGGTCTTTCAAAGTATACTGATTAATAAGAGTTAAATTTAATTTCAATAGATTTCTTAATTTAAAAATCATTGAGAAAGGCTACATCAATTAAGATTACTATGAGTTACAATGAGAAGTTTTTACTATAATTATTATTAAACAGTGCATTACCTACATGATTTTATATGAAAAACAAGTTTTTAACTGTCTTAGGAAAATTGTTTCAACTAACATTTGCACTTTATTAAAACTTTTATTATGCCAGTAGAATGAGAATCAAATGATAAAAAGATAATTAATACCTAAACGATGTTTTGATCTTGTAGGAGAAAACAAATAGCACTATTTCAGATATTTGATTAATTATTAGCAAAAATAATCAGTTTGTACAAAAGCCTCAAAATTATGAATTCAAAGTGTGATAAATTCACATTAACTTTCATATTGACTTAACTATACTTGAAAGATTTAATATGCTCAACTAGTATAGGAAAGGAAAAGATTCTTATAAATGAATACAAACAATTTGTTGTAGCACTAAGCTTTAAACATAACACTTTTTAGTCAGGCAATTATCAATACTATGGTTTGTACATAACCCGTATGTTTCTTACCAAACTTGTCATAGTAACAGTTATACAGCAAACCAATGGAAGTTTTAATCTTGGCTAGGATATAATTTAATAAACAATATTATAATTTTTAAAAACAATTTATACTGAAAAGGACCATCCTATTTATTTCAATACAAACACAACAATTGACATATATTGATTTGATTATATTTTTATTGATGAAAATATCAGAAAAAAAATTATGAAAGAAAGAAAATTATTCACTCTATATATAGAAATAATTTTCTAATAAAAAAAAACCCCTGAAAATTTTATATTTTTTGCACTAGTTTTTTAAAAGAATATTATTTTATAAATGATAAGATTCCAAGAGATGTCGCAAAATAAAAATAATACCAAAACAATCACATATTCAGGCTTTATTTCAATCCAACCAATACAACACAGCTTCAGTAATTTCACAGGCTTAGAATATATGTATATATCCACAAGCAATTAAATAAAATAAATCTAATAATAAGTATGAAATGATGATTATGGACAGTTGAATCAGACATTGCTATAATACAAGCAAATAATTGAAATAAGTGTCAGGAACAAGGCATCACAGAATGATTTCTGTAGGTCATAATACAGTTTCCCTTCTTCCTTTTTTTGAAGAATGATCAGTTTAAATTTTTTATTATAGTTCTGTAATATGATTTGGTTTTTCTCCTCGTTCATGTTTACTCCACATGGCATAGAATAATCGCTCCAAATTTGTAGCATAAGTTTTGACATTAAACAGAGGACTTTCTGTTCGAGCAGCCCACACTTTACCTCGAATAACTTTTAAACTAAAATGGAATTTAAAAAAATGTTACAATACAGAAAAATCTTGAAACTTTAAATATATACATAACTTGGTAGAACACACCATAAAAAGCATGCATAGTACTTTGTCAGAATGGGAAAAAAGTTCAAGTTTTACTTTGTTAGTAATATAAAATGTTAAGAATGCAAAAACTTTTTTTTATATTGTATTCAATATTTTAAGACTAAGTTGTTATCAAATTATATTTTACATCTTTTAAGGAAAAAAAAGTTATTCTATAAATTTCATTAGTCAAGTTTTGTTATTCTTCATGCAAAACAATCTTTTTAGAAACTTTCCAATCACAAAAATGAATACTGCTTTCAATATTTATATATATGGAACTTTGATAAATAATTTTTTTAGAATCAATACATACTATTCTTTATCAGTACCCAGCCGTACAGCAACATCCTCATATTCTTGTCTTGTATGTGCAATAAGTTCAGGCACACCCAGGCAAGTCAACTGAGATGAGGCTACTCGAGAAGCCAGTGTTTCACCTGCTAATGTAACCATGGGTGTCCCTGCCCATAGGACATCCATGCCTGTGGTGTGACCATTGCATAGAGGTGTATCTAAACATAAATCTGCCAGCTGACCACGACGTACATGCTCTTCTTTGGCAGCAACATTTGAAAAGATTAATCTGTTTGAAGACAATCCAAGCTGGTTTGCAGATTGTAAGATATTAGCCTCACCCACAGCAGGGAATCTAAGAAGCCACAAAACACTGTTTGGCACTCTTTTCAAAATCTAAAAAACAAAAATTTAAGAGAAGGGCAATTTAAATACAATGTGAAATAATTTTATAATCTACATTTATTTATTTACACAATCAATACCAAAATATCTCTGAATAACTGTTTACATTAACTTTCCATACATTATGATATTAAAAAAAACACTAAAAAAACAGCATTCTTAAGATAATTAATCTAAGCATTTTGAATAGAAATGACAAAAAACTTACATTAACCCAACTTTGGAGAGTGCATGGGTCTATTTTATATAACTGATTGAAATTACAATACACAATAGCATCTTCTGGCAAGCCATACTGTTGTCTAGATGTTACCAATATGCTTTTGGGTGCCTCTTCACCAGTTGCAGCCTTGTTATTTATCTTAAAAAAAAAAAAAAAACCATAAGCATGTATAATGCATACTTAATTAAGAATAAAGAAACTTTTGTTCCTTTTTAAGATTATAAGAACAAAATTATCAATAATAAATATCAGTAAATTATGCACACAATACATAAAGCAATCAATAAATACAGGTATTAACTATCAGTAGTAATCTACACTTACTCTTAAATAAAGGTGTTAGAGGATGCATCACACAGAATTGGTGTACAAAAGTTACAAAATATTAGTCAGGTGTGAATTGAACATTTTAACTGAATCTATCATGCAATCTTTGGATCTTTTACAATTAATTCCTGATATGTGATTAATAATATCCAAAAATTAAATATATTTAAGCCATCACATCATTATGCAGAATTATTGCAACTATATGTTTCTAAAAGTACATACTGATCAACAGTCAACAGTTCATTTTATTTATCTCAATATTTGATAAGAGTCTGCATTATTAGCTGATACCTTTTCCTTTCACTGTTCAAAATTGACGGAAATGTACAAATTTGTTGTAAAGATCTTTCTAACTTCATTCTTCTAGCTCAAAGTATTTGAGTTATCTTTGTCACGGAAGACAATCATTTTTCAAAAGAGTTTTCTCAACCGAAATTACTAAAAGATGGGGAATTTGTAGAAATATCGATTGTTTAAGATTATTGCAATACTTCCCCTATATTATGTATACATGGGGGGGGGGGGGCACCAGTTGTATCAAAAATCATATTTAAATAAAAATATTTGTGGTTTTATAATTTTTCAATATATTTTTTTGTTTATATTAAATTCAGCATAGAACTGCACAATTTCAAATAAAAGTAGTAAATATATGGTTATACAATATTTAAGTTTCCTAGTTTTAAAATGTTAACAGTTCAATTACAAAGACAGAAAGTAAAGTTCAATTTTCTGATACCAGAAGCCAAAATGATTATATAGGCTAAATTTGCTAAATGAACATAAGAAGGAAAATGTCCCTTTTCTCCCCTTCCAAATTATATATAAAAATCAAGAACTTAAAATCTCAAATATTCATGTCCTCAAAAAATGTGAATAATTTAATTGCTTGAAGGACCATACATGAAAAAAATATATACCCCAGATTTTTTAAAAATAAATTATAAAAGCAAACTAACATTTATATTTTATTACACACAAACACAAATCTGAATAGTTAAGTCAACAAGTGAATGAAAAAGTTAAAAAAAAAAATAACTGAAAGCAAAATGTAAGTAATAAAAAATTTACTGAATATATGTGAATTTATTAAATAAATTTAGCAATAAAATTTTCTTAATTTTTGGTCAATCCAGTAAGATTCAATCTATTTAGTTTTTAAGCTTACATTAATACACAAGTCCTGCTTGCAAAGTTAAATGTTGCTAATAGTGTCTGGTATATGATACAATTTATTTAAGATAGAGATGACAAATGTAGTTTTAATAATAACCACCAATGTAAATCAGCAATAAAAGTACAAAATGAAATAAAATCTCACCTGGTTGGTAGCCAAACCATTCTGAACTACTATTCCATTAACTGAGGTCTGTACTTGTCCTGTACTAATCATATTTTGCACGGGAATTGAAGGCAATTCAATAACAGTCTTCACAACTTCCACCTTTTCTATTTTTGGTTCTTCTTCAGCAGAGGCTAGAGATGTAGCTACAGCTACTTCTCGAATTTTCTGCAAAGAAATAAATTTTGACAATTTCAAAATTAAGATATTATTTCGACAAAACATAAAAATTACATTCAACAAAATATTAAATTCTTCATGGGATGAGTAACTACACAAATATAGCAAAAATTTATTTACTTTTACTTCAGCCTTTTCTATGATTGGTGATAAATCTGTAGCATTTACTATGCTAACATTATCGGGAACCTCAGCTTTCCTGCCAACAGAATCTTTATCATCGATGATAGCTCTTTCAATCAGATGTGGAAACATCTGCCAGTGATCTCCAACAAAAAACGTGTCAGGCATAAAGGCTAACTTCTCTGAGTACTGCTGAGCAAGATTTACTGGAGATGTTACTCTGTCAGTAATAATGTAATCCATAAAAGGAGCACCACTAGTGCCAGGATATCCCAACCACATCACCTACAAAATTTAAAAAGATATATTTAAAAAAAAAAGAAGAAAAGAAAAAAACAATTTCTCTATCAAAATTGCTAGTAATGGTTATTACTCATTAAAAATTTGTTATTATATCTAAAAAAGATCAATAATCTTGCCTCCAAATTTTAACTACTTCTCTAATTGAAACAATTTAATTAACCAAACGGAAAAAAGCATGGAATTCTTTCCAGCAAGTGGTTTATCTACAAAACAAAGTATAGCATTTTTGCTTTCTTGTTTACAAAATAATGGCTACCATAGCAGTTATTCAAATATCACCACATTAAGAAGAGACATCTCATATCAAAAATGAATATTCTTTATACAAAGTCATTAAATAGCTACAATATTAAGAAAAATGTTTTCTAAATTACAACAAAAAATAATTTCTGGTTAGTGAGATTTCATTTTCCCATCTATGTATATACACAATAGATGTTTCTCAAAGTAAAATCATAACATGCACTTTTAACAGTGGCTAGCATCAAACTTGCGAGTGCACAAGAGAGAGAGAGAGAGAGTGAAAAGCAAATAATCACATTCTGACATTTAATCTAAAATACTATTAACAGCTCTTAATAGAGAATAAATTTTAATTCCTTAACAAGAAAATTTCTTCAGAAATCCAGATATTTATGATTAAAATTCAAATGTAAACTTATTGTAATAAAAAAATGCCCCTAAATTTTATTAATTCAAAATATATACGAATTCAAAGAAGTTAAAATTCAACTGACTCTTTTATTGAGCTATATGAAATTCTTGGTTTCCATTCTACGAAGCCTCTTCCAACTTGGAACGAGGCTGTTTATACTAAATCCAGTTTATCTTCAGATTTCCTATGGCATCTTAAATGAAAGAGTGAACAATAGCTTCAAATAAATAAGGGGATTAAGGAGTCATCTTCATCGTACTGATGATAGACCATACTTCCACATGATGTAGTATGGCCAATGATGACCCTTAGAACATCACTTAAGTTTCCATAAATACTGCCATAGACGTCAAGTACTGTCTGCCCATGACAAGATCTCTTGCCGACAATCGTCTATGTTTACAGCAGGCGTCATAGAAACAGGTTACTGCAGGAGTCCATTTCGCAGAGGTAGAAATTCATTCAAGTTTCTTATGTTGGAGTGTCTAGAGCCTAATTAGCGGCATTTCATGTATTGCATTTAATTTTCGAAAGCAAATCCGAAAAATAATTCACTGGGATGAAAATCATTTGTGTACTTGAAATATTTGAAAATATCTATTATTCCTATCATAGTAATATAGAATAGTACAGAAAGAGCAGAGCAAATCAAATAAAAAAAATGAATAATTAATTATATGTCTAATGACTGCACAAGGATAAAAAAATTAATTTTCATTTTATTTGTTTTAAATTTATGTAACTAGTTAAGATCAAATTCTCTGCAGCAAATGCAAAAAAATCTGTCTAATTCAACATAAAAACAATAAACAATAAAAATAATAGTAATTATTTCATAATTTCTTTAAAAGGCTGCTTTTATTCTGTTATAAAGTAAAATATCCATTGTTAAATATGCTTAAAATCTCTCCAAAATTACATTTTTTTAAAAATCTAAATATACTATTTTCCGAAACTCAAAATTAACAATTATCATTTTATCAATTTTTAGAAATCAAACTTATTTTCAATATGTACAAGCCTTCTACAACACAATTAATTCCGTATTTATGTGTAAAAGTGTTTTAAATTTGAAAATAATTCAAGTGTTCCTTCAGGCGCATGTCAGATGTCTCAAAACTGAACTAAAAAAAAAAAAGCCAAACACAATTCTATGAAAAGTGTTGTAAAAGTTCGTTTTTTGTATTCCAGATGGCTGTTTATTCTTTTCCCTCGACTTGAATAACGAAATTTCATCATTTGAAAGAAAACTTTTTCTCACTAATTATAAGTTCAAATAATAGAATGTTAATGAGCTTTTCTTTTTCAATGTATAATCAGCTGTCATGAGTTGTGTAGCAATAAAGGATCAATAAATTCCTGCATTCATCTTATCTTTTTGGTGTTAAAAATTCTTGAATCCTTATGCCCAACACCTTTCTATTCAAAGCCTATCAATGTCGTTTCAAAATGTCTGTTTCCGTTTTACTATTGCAACCAGTGCACCCAAGTTAAATATTTTAATCTTTCTAACTCACATTAAGGTGTAAAATTTTTTAAATTCAGTTACTATTAACCTAAGAAAAATTTAATAAAATATAAAAGAAGTAAGCTAAGCAAATATCAAGATAAGGGCAACTGCGGCTAAAGTGAGAGGATGAACGACGATTGTCGGCAAGAGATCTTGTCATGGACAGAGAGTAATTCATTTCAAGGTAGACCAGAGCAGCCAATTCATGACCTACTGACATTCCTATTCATCCCCCCACCCCTTCTAGGAACTTTCAAATCCCAATATTTAAAAGTTCAATTTAATATTATTTCACAAAAAAAACTCACCTGTATAGGAGCAGGCCTGAGAGCAAATATTTCATTTCTAGCCCCTTTTGTGTAACCATTCATATTAACTAAAATATGTATACCATCGCCAAATATTTTATCAGCTGCTTTTCCATTGCAGGGTATCTGTAAATTGATTAATTTATTAATGCAAATTATAACTGAATCTGAATAACTCTAAGATCGGGAACTTTTGATATATTATAAGGATTAATATAATTTGTGCATATGAGGAATAATACAAACCTGAGAGAGATCAATGAAATGTTGAGCTTCCTGTGCAATTTTAGATCTAAAAGTAGTACCATCATCAGGACTGAGAGCATAACAAAATATCTAAAAAGAAGAATGGGATTAATTCATAACAAAATCAAACATGCAATTAAACACATGGAATTTAAAAATATAGAAATAATGATAATTAAAGAAATCAGATTATTAAAAAAAAAGTAAATTAATAGTCAAAACACTTTTAGTATTTAAATTTCTTACTTCAACTTTATCTCTATTATGCATCCCAGGTACACTTTGCATGAGATGAGAGGTAGGATGGTTGCCAAAATCAGAACTCACATATCCAATCTTAAGAACTTTAGTTTTCAGCTCTTTAGGATGCTGATAGGGAGGTTTATGCAAAACTTGAATCTAAGAAAAATGTTTTAAACTTAGAAAATAACTCACTAATGACAAACTGAAATGCTTTATCTTATATCAGTTTTAAAAAGGGGGAAAATATTACATAAAATAATTGATATTAAAATATAAAATTTAACTGAATGCGAAATTAAACGTCATTTTATGTGTGCTTTTATAATTATAAAAACAAAAATTTCAAAAATCCTCCTTTTATCAAGCTTTATTATTTGCCAATCTCTTAAGGAATTAAAAAATAAATAAACAAATACCTTTTCTAAGCAGAGATTTGCATGACGAGCAGCAATTGCTTTCCTAAAATCATGAGAGAGTGGATAAAGCATGCTATGATGTGGATGAACAGATGGCAGCCTGTTTTTATCCAACTGATCTGCTACAATTGATACCAACTTTTTCATACGAGCCTCATAGTCAGTCCAATCACAAACAATCTAAACAGAATTCAATAAGACAAATCACTTTAACCAAGAGAAAACTGCATGAAAAAAATGCTAGAATTCTTACATTAATAAATATACTTATTAAAATATTCATTATTCCATAGTAAAAAAGATGCTAGAATTTTCAACAGTTAATTATGCATGTTTAGGTACTTCACTAGTTGTTCCTAAATCATTTAAACAATATAAAATCGTGTTCTTATAAAAACAAACCTGTAAACAGTGAGCTAAATTGCAATAAGCATCAGGAAAATCTGGTTTTAACTTAAGAGCTGTTCTATATGATGCTATGGCTTCAGGAATATTCCCAGAATCCTGCAATAAAATAAAATTTACATTATATTTATAAATTAAAACAAATCATATTAAATAAATAGTAATTAAGTTAAAATTTACCTTGTGAATTGATGCTAAATTACTATGGGCATCAGCAAAAGCAGGATTGATTTGAATGGCTCTAGAGTAACATTGCAAGGCACCTTGTATGTCTCCCATTTCTTTTAAAGTATTACCCATATTTGAATATGCATCAGCAAATGTAGGAGATATCCTAAAAAACATAGTAAAAATAATTTAAATTTTAACAATTCTCCTAATTCAAAACCTTTAAAGGATCTAAAATTTTTAATTAAATTGTTCTACCAACATACTTAAGCGGAACGTTATAATATCAATCATTAAATCAATTTTAAATGAAATCAATGAATGCAATTCAGCATAAAACAGAAGATACTCCAATTGCAAATAACAATGTATGCACCAAATAGTAAATATACCACAGAATCTCATTTCAAAATTTTATGCTGTTACCTTTCTTAGAAAATATAAGGCAAGATCCTAAATATTTTGTACTATTACAAGCAATATATAAAACTTGATGCAATTAGTTAGAATAATGAGATCAATTCAATTTATTAATTCTAAGAATACTAAAATTTAACTATCTTATTTTTGTACAGCGCAAAATACTATGCTGCATAATTTATTTATAAATGTATTGAATTTGCAATAACGTGTAATTATCAAAGTTTCATTCCCATTTCTTTTCTTCAACATCTAGTATAAGAAAGAATTATGAAATGTTCCAAGTATATTTCTGATAATGAAAACAAGCCAAAAGGAAGTAGGGACAGAAATATAAAATCTTGAAAAATATTTTTTAAACACTTACCTGATAGCTTCTTTGTAATGCATTAAGGCTTCGTTTAATTTTCCTTGTTGTTGTAACACACTGGCTAAATTAGAATGAGCTGCAGCAAATTCAGGGAAAACCTGAAAAATTTATTTTGTATTATATAAATAACAGAAAATTTAATACAATATCACAAAATAAATATACAAAAAGCGTATATAAACTAATTAGCATTGGATGCATAAATGGAAGTCATTATTAAACCTATTTCATAAATTAAGTTTCATATAATATTTTAACAACTGTTTTATAACAGCCCAATGATTAATCCATTCTATAATAATAAGTGTATAATTACCAATTTATATTAAATACTTTGTTATGATTTCCTGAATTGAAATATCATACAATCACATGTTTATGAAATTAGTAAAATTTTAATTATTCAAAAATATATTTCAAATAACAACCTAAAATTTTGATAGAGGCATTAACTATGTAAAAAATTCAAAATTAAATTAATAAAATCATTAAAAGATATATTTACTTCTAAAGCCTTCAGATATAGACGAGTGGCTTCTTCAATAAAGCCCTGTTCACGCTTGATATTTGCCAGATTGTTGAGGGAATCTGCATGTGTAGGACACAACCGGAGAGCAGTGTTGTAACAGTCTTCAGCTTCTGATACAAGACCTTTTTCTTTCAAAGCATTTGCTAGATTGCAGTAAGCATCAGGAAAATTAGGTTGCAGTTCAATTGCACGCCGATATGTATCAATAGCTAGATCAATCAAGCTGAAATAATAAAATGAAAAATAAAATTATTAAAAAAAATATTTTCAATCAAGAGCTTTATAAATAAATATTTTAGATATTTAGCAAGTTTTAAAAAAATGTCAATAAAAAATGAATACTTCCAAGATGGTCAAAAAGAATTTTTATCAAAGAAATAATATGCATCACAAATACCTTCATAGGAGTCAACATTAAAAATATTTACCTTCAAAGGTAAAGAATTAAGAATAGAAACACACATATATATGTATATAAAACTGTATATTTTCTAATCATAGAACATTTGTTTTACAATACAAAGTTTTCACTGATTTTTTTTAAACATGTACATTTAAAATTTTTGTACTTGCATCAAATACTCTTATAAAAACACAATTTTAATACTTTCCATTGCAAAATGTCTTCTTGTCTTTGACAAAATATGGAATAATAATAATTAAAATATCAGTATTGAACAATATTGCCAACTTTTAAAAGATTAAAAATTAGGATTAAAAAATTACCAGCTCATTTAGATGGATACATCATTTTTGAAAACATGAATAGTAATATAAAATCATAGCATCACCAAAAATTTTATATTTGACTGATATATGCAACAACAATTAAGATTCGTTAAGCTAGGATGAAAGGAGCAATTTTTTCTCGCAACAGCTTGAAAATCATTAGTAATTTTATTTGAAACCTTATTAAGTCAAGAACTAAAGCATTACAATTTGGTTATCACTAAGACTGGCAAAGTGACCATGAAATTGACAATAGTACAACACTCTGACTTAAGAATTTTTGAAGGTAATTTAATGGGGGGAGGGGGTAGTATTTAAAAAAGGCCATCTAATTCTTCCTTCTACAGTTTAAGCTATGAAGAGCTATGAAGAGCAGCTATGAAGAGATGTTTTTAAAGCCATAATGATAATAAATTACATGAAAATTAAATACTAAATTCATATTTTCCCTTTGTACTTTCATAATCAAAGTGTTAAATGAAAAGGGATCACACACAAAGCCTTATTTATAAAAAAAGTAAAGTTCTGAGTACTAAAACTCAGTTTCAGGCAAGAATCCAAGATTCCCCAAAACATTTGATAAATTTGACCACTAGAAAGAGATTGAAACAGTTACAATATTTAAGCATGCACAATATTTTGAATAGAATTAAAATTTCTTTTATAAAACCTTAAAAAACTATTCTACAATTTTCTAAATGAATTTTTAAAGATTTTTTTAAAAAAAGAATGATATTAAACTATTTATTAGCTTACATGCAACATTAATTTTAAGAATGTAATAAATCATACCCTTGTTCATAGTAAACGCAAGCCAAGTTCCCATGAACAACAGCATTGCTTGGGTTTAAATTCAATGCACGGAGATAAGCAGCAACAGCTCTATACATAGAATATAAGGATAAGTAAAACATTCGTAGTACTAAAAAGAATAAATGCTTTTTCAAATTGAAACAATTATTAAAAACACTGAGGTAAATAATTTGTACCTGTCAAATATTCTGGCTTCTTTTAAAACATTTCCCAGATTAATATATGCATCTAAGAAATTAGGATCCAATGCTACAGCCTGGAATTAAAAATTTAGGAATTTAATACTATCTAACAAAATGCTAAATAAATTTTTACAAAAAAAAAAAAAAAAAAAAACATTTATTTTTTATAAAATATTAAATTGTATAGAGAATCAGGACTATAAAAGGTTAGCTATAATGGTGACTGAACATTACTTCAAGTTAATTAAGAATAGAAAAGATACATTTAAAAAAATAAGTACAGATAAAGTAAATCAAAAATACCAATCAAAGAAATTTGTATGTGCATTGATTTTGAGATGAAGAAAAAGCAGAAAAAGAAAGAAAACTATAAGTACACTTACTTTTTCAAAATGATGAATAGCCAACCATATTTCTCCCTGAGCATTGAAAACACATCCCAAGTTGCTCCATGCAACCGCAAAAGTTGGACATGTTTCAATAGCTTTTAAGTAGCATGCCTTTGAAGAATCACATAAAAAAACAGCATAAAAATAATGTTATTCCAAGAAATGAAAATAAGGAATCAATCTTTTGCAGTCAATGATCTGGATGCGCTAAGCAAATTTGCAACGCACACGTTGAGCGCCTTTTTTCAACCAGAACGAATAAAGGATTTGCGATTTACCATTTAGTAATGCCAATGCCATTATGGAAAGTATACTGAGTAATTTGTATCAATGAAAAACCAAAATATTGCATCTATAACGAGAATATTAAAACCAAATAACCCATAATTCATTCTGCTTGAAACGCTAAATGCAAGCAATACGCAAAAATGTAGGCAAACGCAGCAGATGAAACACGCACGCCACAATGCCACAGAATCACTGACTGCAATTTGATTTTTCTTTTAACATGCACATATGTCATGTTAAATTAAATAAAATGAAAACAAAAAAACATAAAAGGAACCTCCTAAAATTTCATTTAAAAATACTATCACTTACTGATATTATAACTAGTCCACAATTCCTACATCTTACTTCAGCATCCCATTACTATAAAGTAGGAGGGAACTGGTAATAAACTGTGGAGAAAATCAAAAGAGGGGAACTTACAAATCGAGAGAATTTTTTAATCTCACTTGTACATTTAAATTTTCAAAGTGTAAAATTTAACTTTCAATATTCTCCACATAATTAAAACCCAGCATAGCACAAACTAAACATTTTATTATTACCACAGAACTGGAGAACGCCGACTGTTCCATAGAGCTTCATAATCCTGGATGCTAAGAGATCCACGTGCAGCTTACTCTTAGTATCTGCCTTTTCTCCTGAGATTACGCAAAGCCCTACTATTAGCGCTATTTCTTAAGGAAGAAAAAGAAAATCTCAAATTAGAAGTGTCCTGATATCCAAAGCACAGTTAACAGCTGTAATCAGCCTTCCTTTACATCTAAGTTTATGAAAAAATAAGAAGTCCAACAAAATAAAAAGAAAAGTAAGAATAAAAGAAGCTCCAGAAAACAAGTTTTAATTTGTGATATCCCTAATTTCCCAATTCAAAATTAGTTAGTAATTATAGTTGAGAATAAACAAAATGTATAATTATAAGACTTTATTATATTAGTTCAATTATCAATATATTAATTAATTCATTATTAGATATTATGGAACAGACCCCCCCAAAAAATTACTAAAATAGTTCGCATTAATCAAGGAAACCCCCCCTTGAATTAATCCATTTACTTTTAATTACAAATTCTAAACATTAGTTTCAAGCAATATTAAAAAATATCTTTAAAATACCCCCTCCCCACAAAAAATCTAATGTTTTAGAAAACAACTGAAAAATTACAAAATTCAATACATTAAAAAAAAAAGCATTTGATTGGAAAAAACTCAATGATACTGTAGTTCAATTTTAAATAACTTTCAATAAAAATTCATTAAATTCGAATTTTATATAATTACAAAATAATTTTTCTAATTCATATAATTATAAAAAATTAATCCATTTAAATAAAAGGTCCAAATAAAGCTATAAAATTATAAAAAATCAATTTCCAATGTTTTTGTTATACCATAATTATCAGGATTATACTATTAGATTTGGAAGTACATCTTCATATTCAAGAAATTAGACATAATAATTTAGCTGACAAATGCTTTAATTAATCAAGGTTACAAACCACCAATTACCAGAGAGAAAAAGAATAATGCAAACAGAACAATAGCACAGTTATAAACAGTGAATATGAAAGATAACATTTTTAACAGAGAAAAATTTACAACAGAATGAAATAGCATGCACTGGAACGAAAATAAAAATCAGCAATATTCATACTAAAAGAGAAAAATGTTTTAAGGAAGGCTGCTCTGCATATACTCACTTAAAAATTCCTACAAAAAGGTTAAAAAAATAAAAATTCTAGCTGTTAAAAAAATATGTGAAGAATACAATGTGTAATGTACATATATTTCTTTCATAGGCAACAGCTGGGAATACAGAAAACATTAAAATTTTAAGGTTTAAAAAAAGGCCAAGTTTCTGTGAAACATACAACAGAGCATGCAGCAAAAAAAAAAAAAAAAAAGAAGTCATGCGACAGCGCAGAGTAAAAAAAGCACCTTTCTTTGAACCAATCTGTTAAAGTATATCAAATATGAATCGTAAAGTCTTCATTAACAATAGACAAAATGATGACATTTTAACATCATTTCAAATAATAAACTTTTTTTTAATTGGAAAAAAAGGTACAAAGAAAAATGGTTTTTTCCCCTTTCAGAACATGTAGGATTAAAGCGCCAGAGCAAGTGCGTGTCCTGAAATTTGAGTGATAAAAGCAAAGATGCAGCATTAAAAAATATACACAAAAACTCCAAGAATGACTTAGTTCTCCTACAATGTCCTGCTAATTTCCTGCAACATCTGATTAAATATTAGAAACTAACTGGAATCAGATAAATTAATTTATCCTTACAAATGAAACTTGGCCTTTTAGAAAGTCTTAAAATAAAAATGAAACATTCTGTATCATTTTTTTTTCAATAAATAAAAAAAAGCTCTACGTCTAAATACTCAGTATTTTTCGATAGCATTTATTATTGTTTTTAATAATTAGTATTCTCAGTATTTTTGATAAAAGTTTGTTAAAAGAGTTCTTAATACCAAGAAAATTATTCTTAAGATTGAAGTAGAAATAATTATTAGTATGAGAAATTTTTGAAAGTTGATATATCAATCACCCAGAACATTTCACGTCTTGTAGTTCTGCTTTGCAAAAAAAAAAAGGTCAAGAGGGATAAAGAAAATTTTAAGAAACTATGCAAAAACACTCAGATGCAAATTTTAGGTCACATAAATAAAAAAGGAATACTTTTATATAAAAGAAAATTAAACACATAAGAAAAGTGCAAATGTTTGCCATTTTATATTTCTGGTCATGTAATTCCAGAATTAGACATTTTGCAGTTGCCTATGAATGATTATAAAACAAATATAAATATCGGATTAAAATGAATTGCATACCTTTGCTTCATCTAATCTCCCTAATGCTTTTAAAAGATTACCTAAATCACTCCTAACACAATACAGGTCCTGAAACAAATTTCCAAATCTTATAATCATATAAAGCACAATATCAAAACAAAACACACTGTATTTATATTATACTGGCTTGGGTTTAATTTTTTAACCTAATTTTATTTTGTATGTACATCATAATAAAAATTACAAATAAGAATGACTTTTTCAAAGAACAAAATTAGATTTCATATCATTCAAGTCAAGGAATATAGTATATAATGATCTACATACACATATTTAATATCCTCTTTTACCCTAATGCAAACACAATAACATGGCAATCAGTAGCAGAAAATCTACAAAATCATGTATTTAAAGACACATTCACACAGATAAACTTATAAAATTTAGATTTTTATGAAATATTTTAAGTAATCATACCTCTTTTTGAGAAAGTTTATTAGCCACCTTTGGCAATTACTTTAATTTTTTTAATTTGTTGAAAAGTCTTTTTTTAATGTTCCTTGTTCAATGCAATTAAAAAATAAAGATAATTTTAATTGAATAAATGCATTATTGACTATTAAATTATGGGCAAATGAAATGAAAACAGGTTTTCCTATTTTGTTCAAAGGGTCTATTGCAAAGCATTTTTTAAAAAAGTAATACAAGACAAAATTTTAAATGATCAATTTATTATAATTACATAAATTATATATTGCACTTAAATTTTTTTTATTATAAAGAAAAATAAGTAGAAATAAAATTGATAAAGTTAAAAGGGCAGGGTTTTAATATTAGAAGATACCAGCGGGTGACCGAGCTAAGCTAGGAGAAAACAGGTATCGAAGCTAACTCGAATATTTAAATTTTCAATTGTGATTTATCAAAACAATACATGCCGTATTTAGTAAAAATATTAAAGTTATCCTTATTTTTT
This sequence comes from Argiope argentata, assembly GCA_026289955.1. Taxonomy (NCBI): domain Eukaryota; kingdom Metazoa; phylum Arthropoda; class Arachnida; order Araneae; family Araneidae; genus Argiope; species Argiope argentata. Next base: position 1,696,924 of record JAOUZG010019008.1, on the reverse strand, counting down.
TCTGATGAATGTTGAAACGTCGGAAATGTGGGCCGATTTTCGGCTTGGCAACAATTCCTCGTATTATAGCATAAGCTAAAATTAAAACATAAGCTCCAAGCATGCGTTAGAGTAAAAGGGAAAAAATTATCTTATTAATATGTTGCCATCAGATTGACAAAAACTCAAATTTAAAAAAATAAATTATTGCGCATTAAACATATAAAAATGCAATTTTCATCACGTGTCTGCATGAAATGAAAAAAATATATATGAATATTGATATAGATGGCAGCACGTTACCACTTGAAAATTTAAGTAGCCATTATGGCGAACTAATAAAGTTTGAAAATATCCTATCTGTAACTCCAAACTGCTCAACCGTAGTGCTTCAAAACCGGCGCCAATCGATTCCTTGTGTCCAAAAACCCCAGACCCCCAAGTTAACCGGAGCTTATTAATTCTGGGGCGATTTTCGACTTGACAACCATTCCTCGTATTATAGTATAAGATATATAAAATGATCATATGTTTCAGTGATTAGCCATCTTGCGGTTTAGTCCACTTTCATGCTACATTATATTTTGCTTTATTACCTACTTGATTTTTTAAAAAATAACTTTTCTCTGAGTGAAATTTTTAGAGACATAAGCTTTCTTCACAATATTTCCAATACTTAGTAATTTCATTAATTGGAGAGCTAAATAAGTACAGTTGTAATTTCCCCCCACATCTGGCTATTAGTAATTCACATTCAATAATGAAAATGATATTTTTTATACCATACAAGATTGTTATTACCAAGTTATCAAGAAATATAATTAAGACAGCATGCAAAAAAGAAAGATTCATTTGCAAAGAAATTTTAAATTCACCCATAGTTGCAAATTTTTATAAATTCGATAGTAACAACAAAGAGTTCAAAGCAGTTAATATACATTGCCATTTATTTACAGAGATTAAAAACAACAACTTATTATACAAAATGTTTTGTCACCAAATAGACTAAAGGATCACTCACAGGATTGTATTGCAAAGCTGACACATAAGCTTGAACCGCTTGTTCCATGTCTCCGGCAGCAACAAGAGCAGCAGCCAAGTTGATGTAGCCATCAATAAAATCTGGTTTCAACCGAACTGCATGCCTATAATTTTCTAAAGCTTCTTGCAATTGTCCTCTCTCCTTGAAGACATTTCCCAAGTTAGAATATGCTTCTGCCAGCATAGGATTTTGCTTTATGGCTAAGGTACTAAAATGAGCAGATCTGAAAAGAACCCCCCAACAGTCATTAAATATACTGAGGAATTAAAATTATTTAAATGAAGATAGATAAGGATAAGTAATAAGAATACAACTTGGAATACACTTTACTGTTGTCAGGTTGTCCGATGCAAAATATTTGAGTTTGAATCTTGAAGACATCCAATATAAAACCATTATATTTTTACTTTCATTAATTCACAATATTTAAATTAAAATTAATAAAAGTACAAAAAGTTAAATCAGAAAAAATGTTGATGCTTACAACAAGATGTGTAGCCTGATTAAAAGTAATGCAATTGTAAGAAGCATATATATTATAACACCTACAGCAAAAAACAAAACATCACAAAGGAGGTTTTATAGGTTCCCTTATTAAACAACAGAACAGAGACTTATCTTTATATTACATTTAATTGAACATAAAATATTTAATATAACACAATTCTGTAAGATTTTTAAGCATTTGGAAGAACACAAACTTTATGAAAAGTGCTTTAAATAATGAGCAACTTGTTTCGTAAAAATAATTGCTCTTCTATGCATTCTTTTTATTAGAATAAGTTGTTGATAAGTTGAAATCTTTATATAAGTTGAAATCTTTTAAGAAATCAATAATCTGTTTCCTTTTAGCCTTGCAATTCATTTAAAGACATACTTCATAACAATTGTGAAAATGTTTCAGCTTCTAACATAATAAATAACCCTTTAACTTTCACCATCATCACCTACTCTTATTATTATTTTTTGCAGCATTAGAACTTAAAAAATAAAAACACAAATAAGCAACATTTATAAAGTATTGATTTTGATTTGAGTTTTAATAAATGATTTTAAGATTAATTTTCATTACCATGTTTTTAAAGCTTGCTTTCCATTTATAAATAAAAATATTTATTTAAATGACATTCCATTTTGAAATACAAGAAATTTTTTTAAATATCATAATTTACATTTAGATGCAATCAATATTAGAATTATAGGCAATAATATTTAAAATTTATATTAAAATGAACATTGACATTTATATTATACTCTTCCCTCATATGGACTTTTAATAAAATACTAGATGAAATTAGTTGAATATTTTTTTATTAATAGTTAATATCACAAAATCAAAACTTTTCAGATCAGAGAAATTAAATATACAGTCAAACTTCGATAATTCGGAATCTTCTATTATTCGGACTTTTTCTGAAATGTTAATGTTTTATTCGTTTGTGCTTTTGTTGAGTAATAATAGTTGGCGCCCCTATAAAATCAAAATATTTTTCGGAAAATTTTATTTTAACGAACCAATCATATTGCTTGTTACTTTTTTCCCCTGTAAAACCGGTTGAAATACCGTAAGTAGTAACTTATTGCTTGATTCGGATCGTTCTGTTCGAACCTTTTTTGTTCGCTCTCCTTCTACGGGATATTTTCATAGTATCGGCGTAGACCGTTAGTTTTTCTGGCTGTTTGTTTCCCCGCGCCCCGTACTTATCTTCAGCTAGTCTAGTCTAGCGATGCAGAAATCTTAAATAATGCTTTAAATGCAGGAAAGTGTAGTGATGAAAATGAAGAAAGGAGTGACACTGAACAACATGAAGAAGAAATTCCTACAGAGGATTTAATTGGCATCCTAGATAAAGCGATAACAGGTCTTGAACAACGGGATTTCATAACTGAACATGAAATTATGACTGTATATAAAATCCGTGAAAAACTAATTTTGCACAAACCTAAATATAAACAACTAACATTATTAGATATGATGAAGTAATAAAGATATTTTCTTTGAGTAAGTAATAATGTTATCATTGCTTTACCGTTCTTTTAATTAGCATTTTCAACTATTATTTAATATTTGAAATTATAAAGTTGTGTATTGTTTTATATCATCATACTAACGATGTACGTTAATTATTTTTTATTTAAATATACCCAAATTTCACAATTTCTATAATTCGAAAATTTCCGTAATTCGGAATTGCCGTGGTCCCGGCGATTCCGAATTATCGATGTTTGACTGTATTTCTGAATTCAAGATTTTTAATGCATGCGATTTCTGTAATATGCATTACAGAATATCTTCAATATTAGCAACATTATATTTCTAATATTGATTTAAACTAATTCTTACTTGTCTAATCTTCTACACTGAAAATGAATAGAACTGAGTAAAAGCAAGACTCCAGTATTGGTTGGATCTTGTCTCCAGAGTTGCATGCAATGCCTTTCTGCATTATCATAATCTCCCATTTGATATTCACGATGAGCCAGTTCAGCTAAACCTAAAAATATGAATCAAGGAAAATAAGTTTTTAGGATAAATACGATAGTTACGTTTCCATATAAAATCCAAAACATAAGAATACAAGAAAAAATATTCTAGTTTAATTTGTCTTCCTATAACAATTTTACAGGATAATATTGTTGAGGCATTATTAATGAAGCATGTAAACCCAAATAGTAAGAAATACACATAGAAAACACGAAATTACTTTAAAAAAAATAAACAGAGAATAAATATGAATAGTAAACTTTTTTTAAATGCAAAATTAAAACTAAATTATTAATTTTTTTGTAAAACTAATCTAAATAAAATTTTTACTTTTCAATGTTACACTCAGGCAATTATAAAAATTTAATTGTAGCACTGCTAATAGATTTTACTTTGACATAATTTTTTGAAGATCTTAAAAAAAATATAACAAAATTGTAAAAAAAGAGTGCCCCCTTATATATATATATATTTCTGATTTTTTAAATAACTGACCACTTTTCAATTATATATATATACAAAAATTATGTATTAATTGGACAAAAATGTAAATACTGGCACAAGAGGTGAAATTTTTTTAAAAATCTCCATCTTATTTGATCTTAATATGAATGCAAGAAACAATCAATTTCTTACATAATTTTAAACATTTACCACCTAAGTAAATTATCAGACAGAAATTTCTATAGTAAGGAGGGAGGAGAAGAATTAAATTTTAGAATTTTTCTAAACCTTAAAATTATCACCAACCGCAGATTATATCCTATTACTATAGTTTAAAAGAAAGAAATCATCACATTAACTACAATGTAATTTTTTACAGCAACTCACTTTCTTTAAGTTTCTTTTACCAATTTTTTTTTTAAATACATCTTTCTCTCAAAACCTGCTTATTCATAAAAGTTTAAATTCTACAAATCCTTTACATCTATTTTTAGATTTTAAAGCGAAAACTATATTATATATATCTATATATATATAAAGAATTTTGGAATATAATTCTTATATTTTTTACAATGTCACTAATATTCAATAATAATCACAATTTTTAAAAATGAACACATGAAAATCATGTTCTAATTATTAAATTTTGGTAGTGAGAGCCAGGAATATTAGAAAGGGAAGGAAAAGCACATTCTTGTGTACTAATTTTGTTAACAACAAAACAACAAACATTTAGGTGTCATTTGGGATATTAAAAAATAAATAAATATTAAATTTCTTTTACAGAATAATTGCACAGACAATAAATTCTCTATGCTCCCTATGAATATGCAATATGACTGAACCAATAATTGTATTTCATCGTCATATAAAATATGGCAACTTACTTTGCAAAGCCACAGCAGTAGTTATGTTAAGGTCATTAGTTTTGCTTCTTTTGTTTCCATTGACACCTTAGGGATGAAAATGAAATAAGTGGGATTGAAGCTAGCTATATTTTATACTTAAAAGTTAAAAAAAAAAAATCTAATATCTTTTCAGATGTCTTGAGAAACAACTAAATTTTTCAATAATAAATAAGAAGATATAATAATGCAGACATCCTAAATATTATAAACATAAAATTACATATTATAAAAAATAAAAGTTCAGATGCTTGAGACCATTTGTGTTTGTAAAAATATATATAAGATAAATTATATATTCCAATACACTAATAATTTAAAATAAACTGAATTTTTTTTAAAAAAAATCAAATATTCTTAATAAATTAACATGTTTGAAAAATACAATGTCAAAAAACTCCAAAATATAGAAATCATTATTTAAAAAAAAGAAAAGACTTAAATCTCACCAAGATCTAAAAGCCCTGTATAAAACAGAACTAGCTTGCCTAATAATTAAAATCGGTACTTACGTATTAATGACACCACAGCCAAGTTGGGCCAAAAAGCAGTCAGATCTGAAGACTGTTTTGAATCTATGATAAAATCTATATCACCCCATTTTCCCACTAAAATCGAATTGAATACTTTGATTTTTAAAATAAAGTATTTTGAATTCATAAAATAAAACATGAAAGTAACAATATTTATTTCATGATTTGTTGCAAAAATTTTAGGTGTAGATTCGCAGCACTTAAAAACAGCCAAATCTGCAGCTGCGGTGGCAGTAATACGAAAGTACCTAAAAATCTTACATTTCATGAGAAAACCCATTCTTCTACAACCATTTTGATTTTTTTTATAAAATCATTTTAAGTGCATATTTAAATTAAATAAATAATAAAAATACACAAAAAGAATAATTTATACCTGCAGAATCTGACAATTAGTTCTGAAGATATATTTCTCTAAATTAATAATAAAAATGTAAGTACATCAACCAGAATTAAATGTTAAAATAAGAATTAAAATTAAAAAAAATCTTTAAAAATTTCTGTTTTAGTTTTTTTAAAAAAATAATCTTTGTTTTACAACAACCATGAATTTAAAAACTTATTAAAATAAAGAAAAGAAATAAGGTATTATTTAAATTTCAAAACATTATAATCATATATATATATATTTCCAAATTAACCAACAGTACAGGCATGTTTTATATTCAGAATATACAGAACTGTGTTTAAAAGTTATGTAATTTTCTTTGTGAATTATTTAAAAAGATTTTTTACTTGCAAGAATTAAACAATTTTTCTTGAAGGTGATTAGATTAAATCTTTTGATATTTTAGCTAATTTAATATTTGTAACATAACTAGTTTTGAAAGACGAGGAAAAGAAAAATAAAGTCGAAGGTTTTATAATTTAATGATTTAACTTAATTTGCCCTTGATACATACTTAAAGTTTACAACAAGAATGCTTGGAATGAGTATATCTGCAATTTTTTATAATATGAATATTAAACAATTAAAAAGATATGTAACTTCATTCAACAAGATAGAGAGAATGTCCTGCAGAATAAATTTTAAACATCTTTTGTTCAAAGGACCACTGGAAAAACTTGTTTATCTGATAGCCCAAACCATTAAAAAACACTTTTCTAACCTGCAACTATGCGATGACTGCAAAGCCACATTATTTGTAATAAATTTTCATCCCTTCCTAGATAGCAAGGCACTTTTTTTAAAGTTATTGAAATTAATAATTATGATCTTTCAATATTATAAATCAATTGTTTAAATTTATCAGTCTTAGCTTGTTTAGTTTGACAGGGGCTTAATTAATATGCTTTAGGATACATATATGAATTTACAGGATAAAGGGTAATTCAGGATCAGATCACTGTATGAGGGTTCCTTCAACCTCCAACAGTGATTAATCAGTAGCTTAAGCATAGCTTACTTTATGCAAACAAATAAAAAAAGACACATTAGGGAGTAAACTCGGGACAGAAAACATTTACCAGTAAAGAAAACCTGAATTCCATGTTTTTTTTATTAGAACAATTGCATAAGGTTTTATGCATAAAACATTAAGAGTTTAAATGCATTTAACAATTAAGAAACTATTTTTGCCTTTATTTATCTTTATTAGCATTAATTCAAATACTTTTTAGAAATCCTTTTGTTCATATTTTTTTCTTGATACATTATAATTACAAATCAGTTTTTGAAAATGTATTGCTTTACTAAAAAACCACATTTTTTATAGCAATTTGTTTTTTTCCCTCAATTTTTTCTTAACAAGAATATTGAAAAAAAAAAAAAGGTAACTTTATTGAAACCAATAACTATATAAAAGAACATTTGATGGATTTAATTTCAGTTTTGAAGAAACTTTCGTGAGAATAAATGAAAAACTATGAAGCAATTGAGAAATATTTATATGTACGTAAAAAGTACAAATAATCTTATATTCAACCACTTCGCACACAATGACGTCTCTGACATGCATATGGAAATATTGAATTTTTAATTTGTAATTAAGAGACAGTATTCAGTAATTTAAAATGCAAGGATCGATTAGAAAAACTTATATCAATATTCAAACAATATCTTAAAGCTCATTATATTATATGAATTAAAATAATAGACGTTCAAGGTAGGATGTGTTGTCTAATTGGGAAGTTAAATAAATTTGTATGTCAAAAGGTTAAGACACTTTGTAAAAAACTTCATAATTTTTATACAATACATAAATCTTGCTATTTGGGACAAAATTTATACTGTCCTAATTATGAAATCAAATTGAAAATAATTTTAACCCACAGACTAATTAGCAGTACAGTAAGAATTCTACAAGATAATATAATGAAAATTTTAGGAGGATGAAAAAAGTGATCATTTGGACAATGAATAGTAAGGATATTTTTCTGTTAAATATGGCAAGAGATTCCCCCCCCCCCCCCAAGCATTAACTGCTAATATATAGTTTTTTTTAAGTAAATGATAAATTTGAGTTAAGATATTCTTCACAATTGTCTTTCTGAATTAGTTATTTAAGGAATTAAATACACAATGCAGAAAGGAAAAGATATTTTAAAATTATATTCAATATTACTGCTGATATTTGGAAATTAAAAAAAAATTAAAATTTTATTTTAGAAAAATTATAAACTTTAATGCTAAATTTTTGAATAACCTTTTCAATGTTTTTTTTTTCCAGTTTCTCAAGCCACTAATAACTTATTCAATACTGCAACATCACTACCAAGTTTTAAAAAATATTATTGATCAGTTAAAAATAAATATAAAAGCATGCTGATTTTTACTTTAATAATTAAAAACAAGCATGCATTTTAGAGACTAATGAGCATGGTTAAGATAATTTTGTTTTTTAAAAAAGTTAAAAAAAAAAGGTATTTGCAGCACAAAGATAATTGTACACTTGAATTGATATTATAACTGACAGGCATGAAAAAAATTACATTTTTAAAAAAATTACCTAATTGATTAAAATTTCAAAGATCACACAAATATATTACTTTGTATATACAAGACAAAAACTTTTTTGCAACAATTTACCCATTTGCCAACAAAATGGTTAAATTTTATATCATTAAAGAATTTTTAAAAAAGAATTATGAGAAAATTTTACTATAAGAATTATTACAGTCTTAATGAATTCAAAGTATCAACTTTATTTTTCATACTTGATAAATAAGAAAATATACTTATGAAAAATCCAAAGGTAATAATGTTTTATGTTTAACCAGTTTATTCATATATATTTTTAAAAATTTACTCTTAATTTAACAGCAACAATAAAAATTTAAAAATATATCTAAATTACTTGAAAAATTTTTTAAATTTTTTTTCCGCAAAACATAAACAACCAAAAATGGACAAAATGTATTTCTATTATGGGACAGTAAATGCCCCTTTCTAGTAATTTCTCAGAAGGGATCATTCCACTTTCACTTCATACATGATACAGTCTGTGAGGCACTGAAATTCTCTTAAATGCCGAGCTCATAGAATTAAAATAAGAAAATATATCTATATAGTTGTCACAAAAATTTGATTCTATTGGTAGAATTTTTAATATGCTTAGTACACAGCATCCCGAAATAAATATCTATTAATGATAAATTCAATTGCACATATATGTATAAGATACAGATGCTAATGTATGTGATACTAAAACGATTTTTTTCATTATTATTTATGATAAAAGTTGGAGTTATGCAGTGTTCAACTTTGGCTCTCAATCCACATATCAATGACCCAACGGTCATTAATCAAGGAAATTTGTACAATTTACATCTAAGAAACGATATACTTTAAAATGCATTTAACCCTACTGAATGGCAAAAAGCAAATAGTTTAGTCTGAGCTCGTCGGATTAGTCTTAAAAATAATGCATAAACAATCATATTAGTCTTAAAATAATTTATTACAATTATTGAAAATGTTACGTTATACGCATTAAAAATCATGATTTGTTAGTTAGTTTCTAGGGGAAATTTAAAAATATACGGAAGTTGAGGTAAATAAATAAAAATTGGAATTCAATTGCATGTTTAACAAGGCTTAAGAATTTTTGAATTTCTTATTTGAATATGAATTTACTAGTTTTTGACAGCTATTTATAAAAATCTGTGCAAAGTAAATAACAACATAATTCAAAGATGCAGGTATTATAAATAAGAATCAGGTCTGTTTTGGGTCACGTCGACCTTGTGTAATTAAAATTGGAATTTATGTCAAAGTTAGATAAAAACAATACATATTAATGATTCTAGATTATATTTTACATAAATAAAAAATTACATACAAACTGGCATGTTACCTGATGACTCGCTGACTACAGCCGCCATGAGTTAATTTTAACAAAAAGATGCCTAAAATTTTCCAATAACGTAGCTTCCAGATTAATACAAATTAGGATACAATGTTTTTAATATGTTGACGCTTACTGATAGAGTAAAAATTTTAAAAGGGGTACAAAGATTGATACAGTAATCAAATTAATTTCGATTTCATTTAAAAGGTCGCATAAAATTAAATTTATTAGACAACGATTAACTTTATCATTTAGTACGCCGCATTTCACTTTGGCAAGGCCTTTGTGACGTCATGGATGCGGAGATGCATGCAGTCGTAGAGATGCTGAGTTAAGTTGAGATGGATAAAACCATTTTTGTTTTTATTGCAATTATTGAATGATATCAATTAACAATAAATATTTAAAAAAATAAAAATGAGAAGAAAAATTTCTTCATTTCTTGTATATGATGTAGTATGTAACTCTATTAATCAAAATATTCATAGTGATTCGTAACAATATTTAGAAACTCTTTTATTTACTGTGCCATTTTGCCGGTCGTTAATGGAAGTTTCGTTTTCTTGGGAGCGTTAATTTTTTCTATCTGTAATCACATACACATTTTGATATGGTGTGTATTTTGAAAACAGAAACTTTTGCAGATCACTTTAATTTTCATGAAGTCGCTGATTAGTTTTCTTGAACATGACAGCTATTGTCGAAATAATCTGTAAAAGTTTAGAATCTTTGAAGACTTTTCAAGAAAATAATACATTTTCGGGAAATGAGGGAACCATATCTGATATCATCAAGAAGATTCGCGATAAATATTGCAATTTCAACTTCCAAAAAAAACAAAGAGGTCAAAAATCGAATTTTAAAATTTCTTTGCTATACTCCTTTGTTATGTATAACAAATACTATTGTGTGACAACATAATTAAAATGTAAAATATTCTAGAAAAAATATTTTTATTTAAAGGGGATTAAATTTTCAACTTTTTTTTTACTTTTGAATACCTATGTATATAAATTATTTCATTAAATATTTTCTTTGTGAATTTGTAAAACCATAATTTATTTCAAAATACATTGCTACTACAAAAATGTAATCTTATTTTACCAGGAAAATTATCAATTTATATAATTGTCGAATTCCATCGGTAACACTAGGCTGCGTTTAAAAATATCTTTTTTTTTAGCGTTTAATAACTGAGACAGGTTTCTTGCTTCTTAAATAGGTATAAATAAAAATAAAGTATAAAACAATTTAATGTTTTATTTACTTTATTTTTATGGTTTTGAGCAATGATATGAGAGTTGTTTGTTATACTCTTGTTGTTATGTTGACTGATTATACATAACAAAAACTGCAAATAAAATAAATTACGTATATTTATTTTGTATTTCTTAATGTATTTTTTTCCTGTTTCATCACTAATTTTTTTACACATTTTTTAATGATTAGTTTTGATTTGAGTATTTCTGAAGTTATTTATTTCATACAATTCCAAGTCTTTATTGTGCAATTTCTACTATTAGTTCACACTCTCCCTATATGTGCACAGATTCGTGTTGAGTGGATGAAATACTTTTTATTTATCCACTCAAGCTCAAATACATTTTTTTAAAACTTGTAGTGAATGACACTTCATGTTAATACAGTTTTTTAAATATTAATTCTTTAATTAAATGTAATTAATTTTTAATATTTTAAATAAAGTGTTTAATGAAAATTGAAATCAATAAGCAGTAGATCAATTGGTAAAATGCAAAGATTTCTGTATTTTTCACAAGGTAAAGAATGCAAATACAATTCTTTCAAAAACCAATAATTTTTTGATAAATTTTTTAGATTAATTGCAATTATTTAAAAATTAGTTAAAAACAAAATTTTCATTATTGACCTAATTAGAAATCAACTTAAAATGTTTTTTTTTATATTGCATGTTTAGTTTTAATGTTATTGTATATTTGTATCTAAGAAGCTTGGTGACATTGTCCTAAAGCATAAGTCTGAGGTTTGATCCTCGAACTGCACGAGGTTGAATCATCCTTTCAGTGAGTTGCTAAACTGAAGGTCAAGCATGCTTGGAAACTAAACATTGGGGATTCCATGTTAGGCTGACTTCCTAATTGGGACATATGTCTTAGACCTCAGGGTCTTTGGTCAAGAAAGCAGACATGAGCAATGCAGGCCTTGCTCCACATGGGTGTTGAAACTCTGAGTTTAGTTTATATTTATACCTAAAGTGTACTATATATATGTGTGTGATTGCATGTGTAAACATATTTTTTAGCAGTTGCTTAACCCGAATGGAAGCAGCTTTTGAAATTTCAAATCGATTTATTTCACTGTGGGGTGCATAATTTACATACAAAGAATAAGTGAGAAGAACTACATTAATTTTCATCATGACAAAAGAGCAGAAGAAACCAAAAATTTTCCTTCAGCAGTTTAAATATGAGGTTTTAATAGGGGTTTCTTTGACATATGTTGATTTATGCAATGGAATTTTAAGTATCTTCAAAAGAATGTTGAAAGCAGTAAGGATTCTTATTTCTTTCACAAAGCATAAGAACCTGTTGAATTCAGCAGTTTTATAGAGTGAGTGCAGAATTAATTAAATAAAGTGAAATTTGGATCTAGAAATGAGAGAATATTTTAAAATCAAGTTAATATGGGTTAAATTAAGATAAAATTAGGAAATTTATTAAAATTTAAATTAGATTAAGAGATACCACAATGTATATATGCATAATTAAGTACTTTATATTATAGCTGTAGATATTAAAACTAATAAGCTGTTAATAACCTATATGGATAAAAATCTCTTCGTGTTTATGATAATAATTTTCTAGTATAGTTATGGGCTTAACTAATGAATATAATTAAAATACTGAGAATTAATTTTTGTAAAGCATACTAACTTACAAAATAGTATAACTTATCTATATGGTTTAGTTAATATTTGGTCAGCTTCAGGTTGGGCATGATTTGATTGAAATTTGTACTATGTTCTTTAGATCTGTCAAAAAATAATGTAATAGTACATTATTTTATACGATTATTGTTTGGGATCTAATAAATGAACTATCTTTTTTTTACTTTGCTTATAGTGTAGACATTTTAAAAATCAAAATGGGATAATAAGCTGATGTTAATTCTTAACCAGAAAAATAGCATAAATGAATAATAAATAATGAAAATAGTTTAAATGAAGAGATGGTTCTGAACTATCTCAATTAGCTGACAAAAATGAAATGATTTGGGATAGCAGAAATTATTGGATGAAGGAAATCAAAATGTGTTGCTATAATTAAAAAATTATCTGGAATGCTTCATTTGAAGTAATGTATTGTAAATGTTGTATGCAAATTTTCATCAAATATTTCTATGACCTCTATAAATAACTTTCACCAGTCAGGAATTTATTTCATTTTATTTATTGGAAGTAAATTTTTAAGAAATTTTCACACTGTTGATTTTTTAGAAATTAAAAATTGTATTCAGCAAAGAACTTGCACTAAATTATTTTATAGCATTGAAATTTCTTCTGCAAAAATACTTTATTGGTATAAAAAATGTAAAGATGATATAAATTCACTGTGGATTATCTAGATCATAGTAGATCAATCAAGTCAATATCATTTAATTCCAATGGAATCATTTAATTCCAATTCAGAATTTGATAATAAAAGACATTATTGAACAAGGTTTTATATAATCTAATCCCTATAAACTAATTTTAAAAGATTATGTAAGGTTGCAACACATTGCTTGTCAAGTTGCTACAAGATCTTCGACTCTATGACAGAAACAACAATATTCTCAAGTAGCCCCAGACCATTCTTAAAGCTATTTTTTTTTCAGAAATATCTTATTACTGATGATGAAACTTGTATCTATACTTTTGATACAAAAACAGATCAACAATCGAATGCGATTTGAAAGATGAGATAAAGCAGGGCAAAAAAAAAAAAAAAAAAAAGAAGAAGAAGAAAAAAAAAAGACCACATGAAAGTTAAAAAAATTAAGACAATATTTCTATTTTTTAAATAGTTATGTGTTTTGAATTTCATCCTGCTACTGTGCAGTTAATAATCATTATTATTTGAGTGTTTTGTATCGCTTGCATGAAGTAATTCACAGAAAACAGCTTGGAGTGGGGGAAATGCACCTACTGGTATGACAAATATTATTTGGGAGTTCTTAGTTAAAAATCTCGTACATTGTCTCAAACTCTATATTTACTTGATATAGCAATGTGTGACTTTTTATGTTTTATTTTCTTGGAATTGTGTCTTTGCAGTCACCTCCCCCCCACTAATTAAGTAAAAAAACATTCGCTAGGAAAAAGAACCATGAAGGTTTATCACAAAAATGACTTAATAAGTTTTGATAAATGGCGAAAGCATTGATATGAGTGCATTGCAATCTGAAAAAATTTCTTTGAAGGGGATTCAATAAATTGATTCTCTTTTGTTTACTATCACCATTTCAGATTCTTTTTAATCACTGTAGTAGAATATCATATATCGTCTATAAAAACCAATATCTTTTATGATATTTTGTATTTTAAGACAGAGAAGTTTTCTTGGACAAATTATTATCTAAACATACCTTAGTAAAAAGATGCATTAAAAGTAATGTACAAAAGTAACGAAGGCTATTTTTTTAAAAAATATGATTTGAACTGCTTCTTTGCAGATTGATTTTTAAAAAATTCCTATTCTATAATATTTTTTGAAAATTATTTTACTAATCTCATAATAGCATTTAATTTGATTTAAATTGGAACAGTAACTCCATTCCTTGTAATCACTATAAAAAAAGCAGTCATATAGAAAAAAATATTAACAAAATCTGATTAAAACACAGAAAACTCTGATACTTTTGCAGAGATCTATTAGAAAATTTGGCAACATTGATTTTATTTTTGCCTGGATATTTTACTTTAACACCCTACAAATCATGAAATAAACATTAATATAACAATCAATCTGTTTAAAAATAATGAAATTTCTGAATACATTTTTTAAAATTTAATTTATGTAAAAAAATTATCAGTTAAAAAGGCATTACTGAAATTCATGAGTAGATTCACTGCAGAATATTATGTTCATTTCAGTAATGCATTACAAGAAAATAAATATTTGTGTATATATATATTGTGCTGTGATATAACATAAAAACAGTCAGATATAAATTTAATTTAATTAGGATGTTTAGTTACGTGTGAAGAAAATTAATATTTTATAATTATCTGCATTATTAAAAGTTTTTAACATTTTAACATCTTTAAACATTCCATATATATAATAAAGGCATTACATTTGTATCTTTTCAGAATGTTTTTAGTTTATAATATTGTAATCTTTTTTCTTTCAAAACGTTTTCATTTTGAATTTTTTTTGAGTATTAAAAAGTTTAAATAGCTAACTATAATTATTCCTTTTTTTAATAGTTATTAATTCATGTTTCTATATTTAGAATCATAGAAATTTGTTGAACATTTTTGTAATACATTATACAATATTTTCAGCAAATTTGTTTAACTTTAATAGTCAATCTTCTATAGTTTGAATAAACAACTTGTTATCTGTATTTTTTTAATAAAAATTTATGAATAATTGGTTTATTTTTAACAAAAATATGGTTTTTATGCAGTTTTATAGAAATAACTGTAATTAATAAAGGTTAGCATTAGCACGAGTTTTCAAAGACTTAAATATTAGGGATTTCTTTTCATAGCATTCAGTATTCTTTTTCTATACTGATTATATTTAGGTGATAGCAATTAATTAAATGTTCTTTTGATTGAGAATTTATTTATACTTTATTTTATGAAGGTAGTATTTAAGATCATATTTATTTCACTTTCTTTCTTTCTTTTAATCATTCTAATATTTATTGAACCAATTGCAAGATTTATTAATATGTAAATACATTTCTTATTCATCTATTTCTTCTAAAAATATAACCATTTTTATTTAGTTTATTTATTTTTTGTTACATTCTGATTTCGCTGTTTCTTTTTCCCTTCAATAACATTCTGGGTTTTTTAAAAAGAATGCTTGCTGAATTATTAAAATCTTAATTATACAAAAAATATGGTCTACAATTGAAATGTCATTTAAAAAAATTATTATTGCATTTTTGTTAAATTCAAATAATTATATTTTTGTGATTTTTTTCCTCTGAAGACCTGTATTTTGGATGCATTTCTTATGAATGTGATCTCTGAAAAATAAAATAACATTTACAAATGTGCAAGTGTAATTTTTATTTTTTCATCCCCAGAAATTGTAAATTCTCATCTTCTATGCAATGAAAATGGAATTCCAGGATTTTTAAAAGGGATTTTACTTTCAAAAGAGGTAAATATGTTCCTTTTATCATGTTTTTTTTTAAAAAATATTAAAATGAAAAAGAAATACTGCATTACTTTTTTAATAATGGAAACATTCTTCAAAATGGTATTATAAAACACTGCAGTTTGTGTAAATCATTAATGCTTTATGTATGCAAGGCATGAAGTTTTAAATAATTGTCAAAAAATCAATTTTATAATCAGGTGAAAAAAATTGCAGTTAAATTTCTTGTGTAAAATTTCCTTAGATTTGTTTGTGCAAGATTTATCTTTGTATAAATGATTCTTCTGATTTCTAAGAAATTATCATATTATCATGCTTAACCAGGATCATGTTAATGTGTAAAATCTAATTGCTGCTGTAAATCATGAATAAAAACTTTATTCAAAATTAGTGATGTCTCATCATAAAGCATCTTTGTTATGCTGGATAAACCAGTATTAAGAATCTGTAAGTTTTTACAAATTTTTTTAAAAAATTAAATTAGAATTTTTAATTTGATTTGGCATCATAGAATAGATATTTCTATGAATAGTTTTAATTTAATCATAATTTGATTGCATTTTCTTTTCTGATAACTGATTCTTTCATGCAGAAAGTTTGTCTTTAAGTTTATTTTGATTTTTTAAATTCATTTTATATGCCCTAATCATTTAAGCACCAGGAATTGTTAGTTTAAAAAAGCCCTTATCTTTCATTATGCATACTTAACTAACTATCTTTGGCAACCAACTAGTTTTGAAGTTTGCCAGTGGCTATACTATACTGAAAGCTAATTCAATAGGTATATTATTGGTGTTTATTTTAAATTAAATATCTTATCCATAGTTTCAAATCCATGATTACCCTTCTGCCAAAATTTAAACCATAAAATTGTAACAAGTGTCAAATTGTATTATTTTAATATTTTTACATTTTTTATTTGTTTATTGTGCTTATGAACTAGCTTAGTTCTACAAAATTATAGAGCTGTTAAAATGCATTTATCGAAGCCATCTGTATTTTGATTTTGTGGCATTGTAATTTTATTTTCTCATTACTCACTTTCATAAACCACTCTGACATTAAACTGAATTTCTTTCCTTATTTTTCAACAATGAAAAAAATGATAATAATTTGAATTTAAGTTCAATAATATAATATATTATAGAAAAATATGCAATTTTTTTGAATTGATCAAATTTAGGAAATATTTATGCAATAATTAAATAAATTTTGCAATAGTATTTTCTAGTATTCTCATGAAAAATTCCAAAATCTTACTTCATTTTTTATTAATTGACATTCTTATAAAAATTTCAATCAAAAAATGGGTCCAAGTTGCACATTCACCTTCTAAAATTTGTTTGAAAAAGTGGATAACTATAGGTTAAATGGTTTCATACTCTAATTTCGTTGTATAATTGCATGTCAGTTTATGTAATAATTCATACTTAACATTCTGTTATAGCCTTTTTTCCCCTTTTTCTTTCTTTCTTTTTTTTTTTTTTAGTTTAAAGATATCAAGAAAGAGTGCTTCAAGTTACTTGATGACATCATTCAACAAAGTGGATATTTGATTCAAGATTATGGATCTGACATATTAGTAATTAATAAAATATTTTTATACCTATTTATGTTAAGAATTATTTTAAACTGGGTTTTATAATGCATAGTATTTTGCTCTAATAATCGTTAGTCAGTTTGACAATTCTGATACAAAATCGTTTATAAACTAATTGCTTAAAAATTAACATCCAATTTAATTAATAGTATTAGTTATTAACTATTAATATAATTCTTGAAAAATCAGGAATTCTTTTTTCCTTATTGTATTAAATTCTTAATTGATGGTTTATGTATTATTACTTGATATATGCAAAAGTTTAGGTGTATTAAAATTGCTTGACATTTTAACTGCTAGGAACATAACTAGTTTGTAATTAGCTGCTTATATGTAAGCTATATGATATTAGTTTCCTTTGGTAAATATTTTTTAAATATCAACTTTTTAATGTATATGGCTGAAAAACATGAATTCAGTTGAATGTGTATTACAGGTGAAGCAAAAAGCAAGCAGTTTATTGCTTTTTTTTGAATGATTATGAATTTTATCAAGACATTTCAAAACAGTTTGTGCAACAAATTAAATTTTAGAATATTATTAAAATTAAGGGAAAAGGCCTATGCAAATGAAATTGATATAATTTAAAAAATTATTTCTTGACTTCTTTTTAATACAACAATTTTTGTTGTATAATTCTTTTGGAAGGAAAGTCATAGTTAGACTCTCTGAACCACCAGAAAGGCATATGGATTTAAACCATAAAACTGAATGACTGAACCTCTGCGACAACAACACTGGCAGAACTGTGGTTGAGTCCTAATGGCCATCACCAACCATGGTACAACCCTCCCTGTAGGAAGTATGTCTCGCTATCGATGGGGGGAGTCTACCCCCCCCAATTAATGTGCTCTCCAAGGTTGGTGAGATCCAATAACCATTCTGGAAGCATCTCATTCTCATTTCGAGTTGTTCTCTGGGTTATTTTTTTTTGAAGAAAATACCAGCTTTCATATCCAAATACAGTAGAACCTCATCTAATGAGCACATTTGTTCGGAAATTTTGCTTGCAATTCAAAATTCTATGAAATTCTTTTTCCATTGGAATCCATAAAAAATAGAATGCTGAACTCCAAGCCAAAAAAAAAAGTACCCAAACAAATGAACACCAATGCAATTTATTATTTATAATACATAACTTTTTTAATGAGTAAATACAAATGTTTCTTTACCAATACTTCAAGATTTGACAAAAATGAATCATGAATTATATTGAAGCTACAAACAAATAAATCTGAAAGGGAACTGTTACAAAACTCTTCCACAAATTTAAAATATTTATACTACATAAAAATTGATAACAGAAGTGTCTCATAGTTTAAGTGAATAGATTAATAAAGAGATGGTAAAATCCAAATATATATCCGTCACTTAAAAAAGAAAAGTCATAATTATTAAAGGAAGAGATCACCCTGTTTCAGAATATTCCTAAATTATTTAGATAGAAAAATAATTAATTACTGTTTGGTTTATATTATCATTGATAGTTCATAAATTGCAATTCATAAATTTCAATTCCTTATGGGTTTTGTTTTCAGATAAATTATAGTAATTACCATTGTATCTTTTTTCATTATAAAAAACGGATTTTATTATTTTCAATTTAAATTGCACTCATTTTTATAAAATTGAAGACATTTATTAAAATCTTTCGGAAACAAAGTTTTTAAAAGTTATATATACAAATAAATGTGGTATTTTTAATTTTATTCTAGGTTATTTGTATTTTGTATATCAAGCGTGATGTTGGTGCAGATTTAAAAAAATCAAGTATCATCACTGTTTCAAAAGTAAGTTAACGTGCCATTTAGCTTTAAAAAATTATTCGAATATAGGATTTGCCATAGTTTCCATTTTGTATTAAATGTTATAGAAGTATTATTGATTTATTGTTTTTAAAACCTGAATCTAATCATAAGAACTTTAGATATTTTAAATTTGCTGAGAATTTTCATGCAAATTATTTAGAAAATTACTTCAGCATTTTTTTAAAATTAAGAATTAAGTAAAACTAAGTATTTTTTATGTAATTCTATATCATAAAGATTTCAAGACTAACACATTTGAAAGAAATCTGCTATTCACCTTAATAGCTAATCTTTAAATGTATAATAATTATTTTGCAGTTATTTTTTGCATACAATTTTTACTCTTTAAATTGTATTTAAGGTTTATATTATTTCATAATTTTAAATTTTTTAAAAAAGTTTGTAAATTATTTCAGTTTTATAATGAAATATTTGAGATGAATTTGATTTTCACTTTATAGGTACTTGAAAACTGCCATGGTTGTCAGGGAGAGAAAAGGATCAATATCAAAAATTTAATTGAGGATTTGATGTTTCAACTAAGTCTTCGCTCAAAATTAACTTCTACAGGTAAAGTAACTTTTTCTTGTAATTTTCTTGTAACGTATTCAATATAATGCTTAATATTACAACAACATAAATTATATAAAAATTAGTAATTAAAAGAGATAGGTCCATTGTTTTATGTAGTTATGTGTAATCATGACTTGTGGAATGATTTTATATCAATATTTAAAAGCTATATAAATGTCAAATATAAATTTCATTCACGAATCAATTAATTGCTAATGACTTTTTAAATTATAATTAATTTACATTGTATCTTCAATAAAGGATTTTTTAAAATTACAATCTACTACCTATAAATGTTATCTTATAACTTTAAGAATATATTTTCCTTAAATAAGAATCATATATATAATTCATAAAATTTTATATCTAGAAAAATAATTATGCTACCTGAATATTTCATTGTTATTATATTTTTTGTTGTTTAACTTTTTGAAAAATTCTCTTTACTCTTATTTAAAGTTGCATAGTATTTCAATTTATAAGAATTTTTTACCTGCTGAATAGTATAGTATTTTTGACAATCTCAAATTTGCATTTTAGTGAAAGAAGAAATTTTGAGCATCATGGGAATTATTGCGCATTACTATCCTGAAGATTTTATACCTTATCAAGAAAGAATTTTATCTATTTTCATCCAGGAATTGAAAGCTCAAGTATGAATATTTTGTAATTTATATTTTAGAACATATTTTATATTTTGTTATGAACTATTTTATTCTCATTTTAGGTTAATTCAAAAACAAAAGCTTTTGATTACAACATAGTTGCTGGGTGTCTACAAGGTTTAAAAGAATATCTGTATAATTTTTCTGTTCTTCATTCTGAAGGTGTGTTTTTTGCAATTTCTACTATTAGCTCGCACTCTCCCTGTATATATATATATTTATATATATATATATATATATATATATATATATCTTGTTCAAATTTTTAATCATTTATAAAATACTTCTTATTCATCCAATCAAGTTCATGACATTTGATATTAATACAGTTTTTTCAAATATTAATTCATTAACTTTTTATTAATTAGTTAAAACTAATTTTCTCACTATAGTAGTTGTAATTGTTAGATCGGATTAACCTGGTTAATAAATCGTTGAATTCGCATCTCTTGTTCTGTGAGTTTGAATCTGGCTGCAAACAAAAACAATAAGGCTGCAATTATTCAGTTGCTCATGTATCTATACCCTCAGAAGCTACTGCACCCTCCTTCCGTTGTAAAATGGTATACGAGAAAAGCAATTGTAATTATTTGATAAAAAGTAACTAACATAAAATCTTTCCTAACTTCCTAAATTATTCCTAATATCCAAAATAGGAATTGATTTTAAAAAATTGTTTTTTTATATTGCTTGTTAAAGATTTTTTTCTCCTGCAATAAAATTTTGTTTATTATTACTATTGTTATTATTTTAAAATTTCCATTGATTTCCAGTTTTTATGTATCTTTTGATATTTACATAAAACCAAATTTCTCCACTCTTGCTTATATATTTATTATTACTTTGTACATTTTTGATACTAATGTTTAATTATAAATTTATTTAGATTATTTTGCCATTATAAGTACTTACATTATATATTTATTTCCTTTTACAAAATATGTTTGCAAACTCTTAAACTTAAGATTTCTTGAAGCCTGATTGAATACTTTCTTTTATAGTTGACTGCTTGTCATTTCAAAATACCTTAATCACATTAGCAATTTTTTTCCATTTATACTATTGTGCCACTGTAGAATAAATTATGCATGTATAGGGAAGGTCCAGAATGCATAGCATAATCTCATGTTATATGTTATCCATTTTAAAAGCTAGAATAGTGATGAATTTGCTAGGAATTTAGACTTTATGGATGGATGTGAATTTATACAATGGTGGTAGTCAATGTAATAGTCATAGAATGATGATGGTCAAGTAATGTGTGTCTTGTAAAGAGCTTCTGATGGTATTAATTTTAAAATTTGTTTTTATTATGCTATGAATATTTCACAGCCTTTTAGAAAAGCTTTGTTTAGTAAATATCGGATTATGTGAAAAGAATATAGATAATAATCTGGAAAATTTTAATTATTGTGTTGCCATATAAATAAAATTTTAATAATCATCCATATTTTTATATTCAATGTTGTACCAGAATTTGTTATGAAGTAGATCAAACTCATTTAATAAAAATGAAACACATTATTTTGCTTATTTTTTTATAAAAAAAGGTTCCTTATCTTTATTGTGAAATCTTAACCTGAAATAAAATAAAAGTTTAAGTAAATTATTTTTTATTGCCTTTAAATGAAAAACATAATTCTCCTTTTCTTTACTTTAAGATCCTGAGAAGTCATATTTTATATTTGATGTTTCAAGAAAAATGATTTCAAAGCCAGAAAGATTTGCTAATAAAACAACATCAGTGATTAAAGGTAATGCCTGGATATTTAAAGATTAAATTCATATTTTATAATGCACTAACATTTCTATTTTAGTTTTACATATGATATGAAATTTAGTAAAGAAGGATATAACAGTTTTTTGGCTTTATTTCTATGTAGCAAGACTGAACAAAAAATGGCATAAAACATTGTTGCATTTGTAGAATTTTAGTTCTCCTATTAGTTAGAGAATGACTAAGCTATGAGAGGAAATGGTTGTAGAATAAGAAGGCTATGGCCATCAGAAAAACATACTATCTAATAACTAGTTTTTAATTTTATCCCTTAGATTTTATCCCTTAGATTTTATTAATGTAATTGCAAATCTTTATTGTTAACTGTAGCATCTTGAATTTAAGTAATAGATTAGACGGATTTTTGATGAAGACAGTACCTACTTGGTTTATGCCTAAAACTCCCTTCTTGTAATTAAATGTGAAAAAATCTAAGTTTAGCAATATCTGTCATATTAAAATAATCTTCTACTTACAAAACAATAGTTACCATAACCATAAATGTAAATATCTGAATACTTATTTTTTGGTGGCTGAAAAAATAATTTCTATTAGAGTATGTTCCAGAATTTATTTTTCATTAAATACTTACTAATTATATATATTTTAAGTCACAAATACATGAATTTAGCTATTGATCAAACATATCTGCAGTACTTTAATCATTGATTCTTTATCCATTTTTATAGATATTTTTAAATTTCCCACATTTTAATTTTTATTTCAATTTAATGTGTGTTCAAACATTTGGTTATATAAGAGATAAAAAGACATTCAATTGTTAGAATTCTTTTCTTTTAAATATCTATATTTCTTTCAAATGAGTTAATCTCTGTAAAAAATAAAAGCAAATATATGTTTGAACATGTGCATTTTTTTAGTAGACTTCAGGACAGACCTTAGATTTAGAGTGATTGGGTTAAATGCATGTATACTTTAGAAGTAAAAACATGATTTTACTTAAATTGTAATGATATTTTTATAAATTTTGATAAAATTTGTGATATTTTATTTTGATAAAATTTTAATTTATTTTTATTTTGGATTTTAATTGATTTAAATTCAAACAAATTGTTGTTAATTTTTACTGATAACTTCTGGAAACTTCACTCACAATTAATTTTTAAAACATCTTAAAATTCAAGAAATTTTCTTTAAAAAAATCAATTTAAGTATTGATTTTTTTCTTAATTTTATTGAATTTTAAAAAATACTTTTTAATATGTTTTACGATGATATTTTTTGATGTTCCAATACACTTTAAATTATTTTTTTAACACAAATATTTAATTCTTCAAAATTAAGTTTATTTCATGGTGAATTTTTATTGTCTCTTTTTGTTTTGTCTTTTTTTTTGTATAATCTGTAAAAAGTATTCTTTGAATTTGCTTGATATTAGGAAAGATATTCAGTAAACGCAAGAATTGCAATTGCTATTCTTTAAATCTATCTGCTATAATTTAGCTAATATTCTATTGAGTGTAATTTGTACATGTCACTTTAATATTATGCTTCCGTTATAAACATTTATGAATTTATGAACATAACAGATGCAAGATTTTTTTGAAAAAATAATCATTGTTGCGTACAATTTCAAGTTTAAAATTACTTTGTTAAGGCAGTTACATTTTACCAAATTATACTTATCATATTCAACTAAAAGTAAATAAAATTAATATCTTAGGCTTAAGGAGTTAGTCACTAAAGGTAACTAGTTAGTATATACTGTATTACAATTTGATAGCTTGTTGTATTATAATTTAAATATATATTTTTGATAATAATTCTTCCATTTTAAAAAAAATTGTAAAATTTAAATTTAAATGAGGAAAAATAAGATTCTTTTAAATCATTATTTTTAATTTCAGCTGGACTTCAGCTTCTTTCATCACATGCACTACAATTTGATCTGTATGTGTTTGAAAACTGTGTTGATTTATATCATGAAATAATGCCTTGGGTAGAGCACCAAAACAGAGAAATGCAAAAACTTGGAAGAGATACTATTGTATCTGTGTTGAAAGTGGTTAGTTATTTTTGTATATAATTTTTTTATTATTTAGTTCTGTTTTTTTTTTAATTTGAAAATTTTCATGCAACTAATGTTTTACTTTATTTTTATTGACGTAAAAAAGTTATTCTATAGTTTAAATTTGCTGCTTTTAAAAGGTTTAATTTTTAATAGAGAAATCTTTCTGATTTAAAACTGTGTTAAACAAAATGAATAAATAAAGCATTTTGCCCTTGACTTTGGTATTAAAAATTTCACATATAAGCATATACTGTTTTGATGATTCCAATTAATCCTTGTCAAAAATGTTTTAAAGGCTGTAGAAAGAATATGTTGTCCTGGGCATTTCTGTATATTTCTATAGTATTATGTTATATACAAGACTGCAGTGTACATTTTACAAATCGTCTTTTTCCTTTCTAGTTTTCAAAAATTGAATAGTTTCTACTGACTTTAATTGAGTATTTATAAGCAGTTTTTAAGTTACAAATAACATGACAGGCTGAAATAGCAAAACGTTTAATGTTTGGGTTACTTTTAAAAGCGAAACATTTAGTGCATTTACTATAAAAAATTGTAATTCTAAACAAACTGATTAAAAAATAT
The DNA here is from genome assembly GCA_026289955.1 of Argiope argentata. Taxonomy (NCBI): domain Eukaryota; kingdom Metazoa; phylum Arthropoda; class Arachnida; order Araneae; family Araneidae; genus Argiope; species Argiope argentata. Next base: position 1,671,848 of record JAOUZG010019008.1, on the reverse strand, counting down.
GCTTCCTAACACGACCTTGTGATTTAAAGCAAAGTTTACCAAGACCATTAGTTTATAAATTATTCATAAAACTGAAAAATTAAAATAGGTAAAGAAAAAATAAGAAATTGATTTATAAATTAAAAAAACAAACAAACAAGGATGCTTTAAAGTTTGGGTTATACTTGATTTTAAATTAAATAAATTTAAATATCTAGTTTTCTATTATGTCAATATTTTCAGCTTGAAATAAGATTGCTAATATATACAGCAGAGTAATTTATTGACTTTTGACAGAGTAATTTATTGACTGGTGAAATGCAGCATGAGAAGCCAAGTAGAAAAGTAAAAAGAAGCTGGAAAATATTTTGAATTTAGGTTATTTCAGAAAAGAATTTTTTGCACATTGTTTTTGTTTCATGGGAAAGATGACAACACACACAACTCAATAATTGAAATTATAGTAAATCTAGAGTTAATATGAATAGGAAATTAATTTTAGAACATAGTTAAATTTATAGTTCACATGTAATTCACATGTACATATAAAAAATTTTTTGCTTTCATTTCAGACTTTTTTTCTTTTTTATCAAAAGTAATAAGAATATATATATATGTATATAGTTACAAGCATGCGAGCGGTGCAAAAATGCAACAAAGTTGGCGATGTTTGATGAGGAGCTTCATGCCAACCGAATAGGTTTGGCGAAAAGAATAGACTGGTAGCCACTGGATCCTTCATGAAGCATTGCGTCACTTCTCCTGCTTTTGGGTGTGCACTCAGTCGGATATATATGGGGCGGGTAGCCGTAACCTTTCAGTTAGTTAGTTAGAGAGTTTTCTCTTGGAAGAAAAGCAATCACTGGGCTAGCAGATTCCTTTTCTTCTTTGTTATTAGTGAACTGTGTTTACGTTTGCTGTTAACGTTATATTATTGAGCTTGCTGCAATTTACTGTTGCTGTGCTATGCGATAGTTGTTTTGCAGTCTATTTTTATTGTGCTTAAGGCTTGCATTTATGCTGTAAGTGACTGTTAACTGCTGGATTGTTTTGATCTGAAGTTTTCCTTTCTCAAGTCATCCTGTAAATAAATTTGTTTATACTGTCTTGAAATAAAGTACATTTAATCCAAACCTGCTATGCTAAAAACTTAACTATATATATATATATATATATATATATATATATATATATATATATATTGTTATGATAATTAGAAAATGCTGCTAAAAAATTCTGTAATTGGTGTATGGTGTTACATAAACAGCAGGCCTCAACAACAAATTACAATATTTATAACATGAAGGCATGAATCTACAGACTATAAATACAAAAAACATACACAAGAAATATTTAATTGGACACTTAGAATGAACGGTAGTCATTAAGCAATAGTTGGTAGTAAACAATAATCATAGTACTCGGTGTGGCCAGACAGAACTCAGCAGAAGGTGGAAATCTACTTTGTTATCCACTAAGGTCTTTCCAAATATTTTCCATTCTCCACTGTCTCCTGTCTTTAACTGTACCCAACTGCTGATTATTTAATATAAGACTGATTACTCCACAAACAACTCAAAGCTGCTTCAAGACTTGTCTCTAAAACCTTGCCCACAGCTCAATCCTTTTGTCATATTAACTTCACTGGGCTGATCCATTTAATTCACTGTTGACTTGATATATTACTATATTACTGCCTGACTATTTTCGTTTGGACTGTCGGCCTTTTATAGTTTCTGGATTAGGGCAGAGAAAGTTCTTGAACAATCTAACATTATCATCTCCTCTTGGTTCTATCCAAATTCTTGAAGATTCTCATAGCATTTTGTCGTCAAATTCATTGCCAAGTTGCTAAATTGTTGTTAAGTTTGTCTTCAAGCCTGGGTGTCAAGGATCTGGCATCTGGTCTGTATCCAATAAGGCTGATCATAAAACTTTCTTTTCTATGATGGAATGAACTTCTGCTGGAAAATAACATTTTTCTAATAAATTTCAAATTATTTACCAGTTTTTTTTTCAATTTATTATTATTAAGACAATAATTTATAAATGAGGGCTAAAAGCTTAACATGTTTGTTTGCATCAGAAAACAAGAGCAAAGGGAGATAATTTTTTTGTTAATACTTTTAGAGATTGTTTTAAAGATATTTTTTTTGACATGTGTTGAATTAGAAAAAAGAATCTTTGGTATCTTTCATTCTTTGGTATAAGCATGGATGTTAAGGATTTTTACCTCTTTCCACATAATGTTAGAACCAGAATCAAAAGTTTTCTAGAATGAATGATGGAAATAAATAAAAAGTGAAAATTGCATTTAGGAAAGAGAAAAAATTCTAGAATAAAGTTACATATAATATTTGTCATTTGTTCTGCTGTTTTGGCACCAATTTTGAGATTATAATAGATTTTTTGGTATATATATGTGTGTATGAAAATATTACATTTTGTTTTTGTAAACAAATGAAACTTTTTTTAATTGCTGGAAATATTTATAAATGTTTAGGAATTTTATTTGTTATTGACTTTTTTTTTGCTAGATGTAAAGGTAAAATTGTATTTCCTTTGTTCATGCCTATTTTAAAGTAATTTTTCAACTTTATTGTTCATAATGGTAATTTTTTTATTGTGTATTATTATATAGCTTGTATTATTATATTATATAGTGTATTATTATATAGCTTTCTTAATTTCATTCTTATTTTCCCTTATTTACCATTTTTATCTTAATTTCATAAAATATTTATTTTATATGGTAATTCAATTGTCATGTCAAATGATGGTTATCTTATTCTATGGAATATCATAAACATTTCATGTTTGTCATTATATTTTCTTTAGGTCTGATATTGAAACTCCATTCTATTATTGGTTTTTTATTTTAAATAATTACCTTTCTGATATATTAAGCAATACTGATATTTACTTTTATTGCTTAAAATAGAATTTTATTATTTTTAGCTTGTATGTAAGTTAGAATTAACTACTGTTGTTGTTCTAAAGTGTTGATATTTTTCACTGGGTATTAATATATATCATCATCTCTGGTTGCTTCACTTTTTTTTAAAATTGTTTTTAGTGATAACATTGTAATAATATTTTCTCTTACTTTTTTCCTTTATGAATATTTGTAATCTGAGTGTTGATAAATTAAGTATTAATTATATTAAAAGTAATATTTTATTTATTATAAACTAATCAAAAAATTTTCTGAGTAATATATATATATATATATATATATATATATAAAATTTTATTATATATAATAATATTAATAATAATAATAATTTTTTCTAATATATGTTAATCTGTTTTCATTGAATTGTATTTTAGACATCTGAGATGATTGCTGCTAAATTTACAGATGACAAAAGTTACTGTACTAAAGTTTTTAAAGTAAGATAAAATTTAATTTTTTTTTTTGTGTGTTAATTTTTCATACAAAAAAAATTACAAAAATATTTTTGTTTTGTAATTTTTTTTTCAGTATTTTATGAAGCAATTTAGAGAAATTTTTCTAGGAAGTGAAAGTTCTAAAAAAATTCAGATTGCTGTTATTGCATATGGCCTTTTTGCCAAGGTAAAGTACTAGTTTTTCATTTTACACTTTTATTTTTATCTATTTTTTTTGCTTATTTTTCATTTAGTTTATTATGCTGTTTAAATTATGCTTACAAGCTTTATATAATAAAATGAAAAATCAAATAAACTTACTGTTATTTTGGTTACATAAGCTTTAATTTCATAATAAAAATTTACTTTCAGTTAAAAAAAATTCCAAAATTACATTCTGGTCAGTCCTTTTGTGACCAGCTAGTTTGCTATGGTCATTTGTTATAATTAATTTCAGTTGAATCGCTCAGATACATCTTCATGGCCATGAATCCCTCAAATTATCACGAGGGGCATAACATTATGAAAAATGTTTAAAAAGTACTTAAATTTGAAAACCATTTTTAAGCACCTTAAAAGTGCTCACTTTTGTAAAAAGGTCCTAAGAAGTGTTTAATTTCCTTGAGAATTGCAAAGACAGCTTTTTGTTCCCCCATATGTTGAATACAATAGTTCAAAAGCATAATCATAAAAACTGATTTAATAAATGTATCAAGAAAGACCACCAACAAAAAGGAAGAATTTTGATAAGGGATTCCTGAGTTCCAATACATATTAAGATAACTTTTAATGCTCCCCTTCTTCAACAATGTGCATTGCTGTTTATTGAAATACTGGGCAACCATTCCATAATACTTAGTTCTGAGCTTTATGAAATTGAAACTAAATTGTTTTAAATTTAGTGAGGTAATGCATAATGAAATTTATATGTTCTAACCCAGCTTTGTTGAATCTTGTTTGTTGCTGCATATTTAAAAATCAAATACTGTTTTGTCATGGCATGATTCTACATCAGTAGCAACATTTTCCGAAATGATTTCTCTATTTAAATAAATCGGTAATTTGTTATTTTAAGAAATATTAGAAAACATCACATATTTTCATTGTTAATTTTTTAATAGTTGATTGACATTTTTGGTAATTGATAGTTTTTTTCAATTTTATTATCCTTTTTTGTTTTTGATGAAACCATACTATAGAAGATGTTGTAAAAATACCGAAATAAATATTTAAATTTAAAAAATACACATTTAAAATTAAGTAAACGGAATTTTTTTAAAATAAAAAATATTTATTAATACGAAACAGAAAATAACCTATTCTTTGAAAATATGAAGATTTACGTATGCATACATGTACATAGATACTTAACTTTTTTTGGTTAAGACGCTAAATTTTTTTTAATAGTACTTAATATATGTAACAATTTCTCACTATACACCCTGCATCAGATATTAAAGCCATGTTATTTTGATTTTCTTTCTTATATTCAGCTCAATGTGTACATGAATCTATCCAATTTATGATCATTCTTGTGTGATGTCATAGAAACAATAAAAGTATAAAAGAGCAGTTTTTTAAAAAAACATGCCTCAATGGTTGGAAGTATGGGAATGTGTGCCTGGTGACATACATGATCTGAATTTATTTGGAAATGAGTTTTTAAAATCCTACAAATCTTTGATTTCTTAGTTAATTTACTTTTAATCATACCATTGTTGCATTTATAATGCAACGCCAAATTAAAACAGATTAAAAAATATTGGAGTTAAAAAACTTGACAATCTAGTTCTGAATAATTTAAATTAAATATAAACCTTTAAAAATTATAGTTTCTAGAATTTAAATCATTATTAACTGAGCTTTATAAATCCTTTTCTTTCAATTGCAAATCCTAAAAATTAATGAATATCCAAATAAATAGGTTGAGGTTGTGGTATATGTTGAGTATTATGATATAGAACTTTATTTAATCTGAATTATAAAATAATATTTTAAATTTCTAGTCTTCAAGATTTTACATTCTTAGTTTTTTTCCCTTATGGCTGGAATTTTTTCGGATTAATAAATGATAGGAAAGAAAAAAATAAAATATTAAGTTTGGCTTTGTAAGAATTCTATTTTCAGTAAAAGAAATATTCTAAATATTATAGTTCTTATTTAGCTTTTAATTATTTTTGATATAATTTTTTAATTACCTTTTAAAATTATTATTATACTTTTTATTAATTTTTTTTGTATTAACTCAGTTTGCAGTTATTATGATCTAGTAAAATATGCTTAAAAAATTAATTCTAAATGAGATATTTTGTTAACATAATTAAAGTATTGCTTGTCAAAGTACTATCATTGAGTGATCTTATACTTAAAAAAATTAATATGTTCAAAAATCCATTTTTTTTCATTAACAATTAATATTACTTATTTCAGCCATGCAAATTATGTCTTAGTGAAAATGAAGTGAAACTGATGCTTCAGAATGTGATTCAAAAGTGTGAGCATGTATTTCTGAGGTAAAATATTATAAAACTTTCTGTTTGATAATTTTTTAAAATAAATATTAATAATATGTTTTGCTGTTATTTTTTTATTTTGATAGATGGATAAATTAAATAATAAACATTTAAACATGTTTTACTTGGTTTGCATTTTAAATTACTCTGAATCTGCATTTTAAAAACCTATTTTGAGAAAAATTTCTTTTATTTTAAATATCTAACCTATTTTTTCCTTTTGAACAATATTTGTGATCTAGTAGTTCCCATTTAGGTTCATTAATATTGTAATTTGAAATTTATGGAAAATGTTAATAACATTTTGACGCATATGAATTTTCAAAAATAAATATCTATGTGGATTTTAGTGAATGTTTGCTATATTTATTGGTTTCAAAAACCAAAGTTGCAGATTGTTAAACTTATGCATTAATCAGAACTAATAATTAATTAACTTCTCTACTGCTTACAATTTTTTTCTAGTAATACATGTGTAAAAACATGGGTGGCTTTTTAATTGTTTCTTAAATTATATATTCCTATTACAAAGAGCCCCAAAACATTTGTAAGAAAGAAAGTTACTCTTTATATGCAATGTTATTTTAGTTTTACTTATGATATTTACATTGTCTGAAGTAAAAGGCTAAATAAAAAGAATGAAATTGCTTTATATTGCTTTATAAAATAACAAACACTATAAAAGAAAAAAAAATCAAAGAAAATATTTTTGTTTGTATTATAATTTTTTTGTAAGTGTTTTGTTTTCATTTACTTAAATAACTTTTTTACAGTGATAACATCGATATAGATAGTAGAATTCTAGACTTGTCCTGCTACCTTGAAGCTCTTTCTTCAATTATTTCTGTAACAGAATATGTAAGCTTTATTATGAATGTTCCCTTAAAAATCTAATTGAAAAAGATTTTAATGTTCTCATTATGTTTTTTTCATTTATTGCAGTTGTCTGAAAATATCATTATTTCATTAGAGAAGCTTACAGTCTTTCAAATTGATAAATTTCCTAAAGTCCCTTCAAGAGTTCACTTTATTGTCCCAAAGGTTATCATTCGGATACTTTTATCTGTTCAACCAAAGCGTGAATTATTTTTAGATTTCTTAACTCAAATAGGTAAGTTAATATTGTATTTTCTTTTTGATGAATTATTTGCAGTTATTTAAAATGCACTGGCTTAAAAGTTTTAATGTAAAATCACATGATATATTTATTAATTGATATGCTTCACATGTATATTTTTGATTAATTTACGATATACATATAATTTTTTTAAAAATAGTTTATCAAGGTCTTGTGAAAACTTGCTCCCATCCTATTGTTGCTGAAGCAGAAGATTATAAAGATAAAACAACTTTAAATAGACAGAAAATTCAAAAGGAAGTGGAATTAGATTCATCTATAAAAATAGTGACATATAAGGACTATATATATCTATGGAAGTCTATATTGAATGTTGTTCAGCTAAAGGTAAACATGTTCTGTGAAATTGTGTTGAATTAATATTGAAATTAAAATATCTTAAAGAATAATTTTGAATGTTTCATCACAAAATCATCCCAGCTTTTTTTTAAAAAAAAAATTGTAAAGCTGTGTTTTAATTTTTCACTTCATGTTTTTATTTTAGTGTAAACCTTTTTCTTGATGCCAAGTTACAGCAATTAATTAAATGTTTTTTTTTCTTTTTTAGGAATTGAATCCCTTAGGCATTCCTTTAGATCAGAGACAATTTTTAATGGAAGCAGTTTATGATGAAATAATTCGTTCTAGTCTTGTTCTTATATCAAAGTTGGATTTAAATTTAAATCAATCACTAACAAAGGTGTTTTTTCTTTTATTATTAGAATTTATATCAAACTTTTTGTATATTAATATAATGATACTGAGAGGTTCTTGGATAATTTTTCTATCCAGTTTGTCTTTATATGAAATAATGTATAGAGAATTTTGATTTCAGATACAACTCAAAATTTTATATTGTAGAAGGAATTTTTCACAAAAACTTAAATAATTTATTTGTCATTAAGGGAAAGCTTTGTATATATTGACTGATTAATTTATACACAGCATTTTTCAGGATAAAATTATTTTATAGTCTAAGCATTATTAACTGTTTTAAACTATTAAAAAGTTTTTGAATTTCATTCACACTTTTCTGCCTGTCCTATTTCTTGACCAATAGCTCACTTAAAAAAAATCTCTGTTCTATGAATTTACAAAGAGCAAAGGTTCTTTTGTAATGTTTCATTGCCATCTTTCATTGCCACTTTTCTTTTTGTTGCTTATATTCTTGCCTGGAGGAACACTGAATATAGTATTCCTCCTCTTTTCTTTTCTCTATATCTTTTTTTTAAAGAATATGAAGGAATGTGAGAACTTAATATGAATTTGGTAGGAATGAAAGTTTAATGAAACTGCTATATTAGAAGAAGTTCATTTAAAGGACATTTGAAAACCAAATCTATGGTTATTACGAAAAGGTTTCAGAATGCATACAATTATTGGAAAATTGTATTATATATAATAAATATTACAAAAATTATAAAATGTGAGCATTATTTGGTTTCTTATTGCTCTATTAAAATCAGGCTTGTTTGAATGGAATATATTGTGCTTTATTTTTATAAATATATTTTTAGCATATATAAATCATAAGCAAATATGATGTTAACCAAATTCATAATTTAAATTTATGTTTCATACTGAATTATATCTATTATTTTTATAAAAAGATTAACTGAAATCTTTTAAATTCCATTAAAACATTTTATATTATTTCTAACTTGAATTCTACAATATGAATTTGATATCTTCTCAGAATTTATTGAATGATAACCCTTTTTTATAGACACTAATTAAAAGTTTGTAATTAGGAATGAATTTGTCTTTTTCTTTACACTTGATTTGTAGTTATTAATTTTACTAATATTAATTTATTACATAGCTTCACTGGTTTAAAAAGAGATTGATTAGATGAGGAAGCCACTGAATTCCATTGCATAGTCTGTTACTTTTAACAAAGAGGATATCAACAAATTTTTTGGCTGTATTTTTTATTAGTAATAAAATATAAATGAACAATGGAAAGTCAAGTGAAATATATACAATAAAACATAAAATGTTGCAAAATATATCTTCCAAAAGTCAGAATTCAGACTATTACTAAAAAATCAAACTGAACTCTTCCTTTCCATTTTATTTGATATTTTTGTTCATTTAACTATTCAGCATATTTATTTCTTAAAAAAAAATTGGAATTAAGCTTGCTTGATTTAGTCATTTATGTGTAGATTTCTTGTAAAAAAATATGTTTGAGAAATGGTAAATAATTTTTCTTTGATTTTATATTAAAGAATGAAGATGATCAAACCAAAGAAGAGATTTCATCTGATCCTTTGCATGGAGTTCAAGCTAACAATATGACTGATTATTACATCTTCATCAATTTAGTTGATTTTTTGAGGTATAAAATTTGAAATTAGTTTCATTTTGTCCTTTTGTTTAAATTTTTTTTACCTATTTAAATTAAATTTTTCAGTAAAACAATTTTAATTTATTTTTTTGTTTTGTCACTTAATAGGCAATTCTATTCTGAATTTTCCAAAACTTACAAAATCAAAAAAAGTTGAATTTTTAAAAAATCAGTGATGAATATTCCTGATTTTTCAAAATCTCTGCTATGAAAATATGATTTGATGTTCATAATAAAAATTAACAGAAATATTCATTATTAAAGACAAATAAAACTCCTTTATTTTGCTTTTGTAAAATGAAACATGTAATGTTGTTTGCTCTGATATTTTTAATTGCCGAATAATCTTATGTAATGTGTATTGATCTTGAAACTTCTTTAATCAGTTAAAAAATAAGAATCTGATGACAAAGTGATGTTAGAATTGGCTATGTTAAGAATCAAAATGTTAAGTTTATTGGAAATTGAAGTGGTAAAAATATAATTTTGGTACTATTTGTAGGAAAATTAGGGTATTCAAACATAAAAATATATTGGGTTAGCATTATTGCATTTAAATTAGTTATTTAAAAAAAATCAAGTTTTTATTCAACTTAATTGATTTTGGCTTTCTTCAAATATTTATTTAAAATTAATTTATATTATATATTTTGGAAATATATCCTAAAAGTTAATTACTTTATTTTTTTTAAAGTTCATGTGTTATGATGACAACAGCTCAAAATTTTGTTTGGTTTTAGGGATTTATTGAACGATAGTTGCACAGAATTATTTCCAAAGTGGGTATTTATATTTGGAAAAGAAATGATTTTCCAATCTACCAGGTGTGTGTCATTCTGTCTCAATTTTTTTTTAAACTGATAATAAAAATTAATTTTGTTTTTCTTAGAAGTTTCTTAGAAGAAGAAGCAAATTATGTTTTTATTAATAGAGTGAAATGAATTCATTTGTTTGGTAAAATTTATGAAATTGATGTACTTTTCCATTTTTTTAAAAGAATATTAGGTTATAACTTTCAACTTTTTTTTTATTTACAGGCATCCTTATCATAGTGGATTTTACAAGTTGATTTCATTGACTTTGTCAATATGTTCAAAAACCGGATATTTTAAAGTAATATTTAGTTTATATTTACTTTTATAAATGTCTTTATGATCGGTAAAGTTAATTTGTTCTTTATGGGTCCTGCAATGTCACTTATTTTGTTTTGATTTGTTTTATATTATGATAGTAAATTTATTTTATATGATGAGTATATCCCATATTTTTCAGTTTTCAAGAAATGTAGATTTTTCACCAATAAATTTTATAGTTAAGTCAGAATGGAAATTTTAAAATTTTATACCTGAATCAGAAAAAAATTAAACTTTAAAAATGTTTTTGAATTTAATATATGATAATATAGCTTTTTTTTTTGCCAGGATTTATTTTTTTAGTTTAAGAGGTAATTACAATTTCCCACAGCAGCTTATTGCAGGTGGAAAATATATCAAATTGACTACAAAATTGAGATCTAGGCAGGATTTAATAGAGCAAAAGAAATACAAGAAAATTATGAAAGTAAAATTAGGAACTAATATATTCTTATATATATTTCAATAATTGTTCTTGCTAAATACTGCACTTGCTTTTTAAACTTTTTTGAGTGATCCTTATTTCATTGGAGAAAAAAAAAATCATAGTCACATCCTGCTTTTTCCCGTTTGATACATGGATTATGCATTAGTAAATGAAACATTATTGATAAACAAAAGGAAATTCTGTTACATATCATTATTAGAACAATTTGTAACAAATGTTTTAAATTCAATATATTTTTTACATATATAAATTCATATTGGAAAAATTTGTTTCTTTTCATAGATGTGTATTTTATCTTTTATAATAACAAACATGCATATATTTTAAAATATATATATAATGAAGTATCAATAATTCAGATATTTAATACTATGATATGAATAAATCATTATAAGTTCATGTTCAGTGCAGGATTTCAAATAAAACTATTACCAATGCTGGAATGGCTTTTGGTGAATTCTTCAAAAAAAAAAAAAATGTTAGTGATATTACTGTTAGATTGATAAATGTGGCAAAATACAATTACTATGAATTACAAAATATTAAGATCATTTAATAAAATTGGTCTAGTTGCTATCTTCATTTAATTATTACTGTATGTATAAATACTCTCCATTTTCTAATATATAATGTGTACAAACTGTGTTCGGCCAAAAGTAAAAATAAATGGATAAACAACATATTGAGTAAATTGTCTAATTTATGAATTTTTAATGTATAAGTCTGGTGCACAGAGGCCACTAGTAAGTATATATCATTAAGCTAAATATTGACAAGTATGGAAAGCTTGCCAACCTTCTATCCTTTAATTAGGATCTCCTCCATTTACTTGCTCCAATAATTTCAGCTGAATTTGTAACTTTTTTGTATCTGATCGATCGCATCTGAGCATAAGAAGCAGTCTGTGGCATCTTCTATACACTAACCTATAATGAGATATTGGAAAATTATTGCACAGGAGCAATATTGCATTGCTTTGAAAGAATTAAAATTTTAGGGGGCCATTAAAAAAATAAAGATATAGTGAAAAATGTTTTGAGTTTGATGATGAAATGTTATTGGATATTGAGGAAAGTGATAATTTAAGGCTAATTATTGGTTTCTTACATGATTCACTGAAACAAGGGTACTATGCTCTTGTGTTTAGTTTAGAATGATAGAAAAATTAATTAATAGAATCGAAAATTATATATATATGATATTATATATTAATATTGTCTAAACATTTAAACTTGCCTGAAAAAAATGATGCAGAAGACTAACTTTCAGTACATTTCACTAGTCTATGATGTAAAATATGTAGGTAGCTATGTTAATATCTTATGCTCTTTTGTCTAAAAAACCTATGTTTTCTCAAGGTGTGCACATAATAATAGTTAATTTAACATGTAATATATTATGTAAATAAATATCTTTTCAGTTTTTTTTGAAAGGTACAAAATTTTTTTGAAAGGTACAACAATTGTATTTGAATTTCAACTTCATTAATTCTTGTAAAAATAGAATGCTTATAATAAAAAATATTTTTCTGCTAAAAAAATTGTTTATGTAACTTGTTATTTTAAATAAAACACCTAAAAGTCTAAATCTAAAAGTATAAAAAGAGAAAAAAAATGTACAGACCACTCTTTGTGATGAATTGAAAACAATTGCACTATTATCATTTGCTCAGAATGATAACAATTTGTGTATAAAACATATATTAGCATTGTAATGAATAACATATGAGAAGTAATGAAGATTGAAATTGAATTTTTTCAGTTTGATCTGTAGCACGATAACCTCTAGCTGTAAATAATATGTATATATATTGAATTCTTAGTTTTGTTAGATTAATAAGTATAAGAGCGTAATAATTTCCTATATTTTATTAGGATTATTTTAGTACCTATTTGATATTGTGTATTCATTTATTTGATTTCCAATGTAATGAGTTTTGCAAGTTTGAAAGTTATGCAATTTATATTCTAAATACAATTGCATAATATGCATATTTATATTCTAAATACAATTTAATTTTTTAAAAGTAAATTAATAAAAATAGTTATAAAATTATGCCACTTGGATTAAATTCCTATTTATTATTTTTTCAAGTATATGTTTTGTGTAATTTTAATAATTTAAAAAAAATGGCACATTGCAATTATATTATTTATTTACTTAACATCTTATTGTATTATATTATCAAGAAATAAAGTTGTGTTTAGTTAAATATGGATGGAAGCAGAAAAATAAATTGGTGCATAGAGAGTACTGACCTGGTATGATTGCTCTAATAAAGTATATAGTGTAAAGAAAATTAAATGAGTGTACAACCTAGAGTTGAAATTTTACTTTTTATGTAAGTGAATTTTTGTTTAAGTTATATTTCTGTCTTTCTCTAGGAGTTTCCTCACAGCATTGATATTGCCTGTATTAAGGCTGATAATATTTCTGAAGAAAAATGGAGAAGTTTCCAGTTATTTTCTAAATTCGTTACTGAAGTTTCTGTTAGACAGCAACAATTTAAAGATGACTTACTTGCTTCATGTTTAGGAGTCCTTTTGAGTTTGCCTATTGAAATAGTTTTACAGCAAATAAATGTATTAATTCCTTGTCTTGAGGTAATAATATATATATTTTAATTTTATAAAGTATTATTATTTTCATTTGTCATTCTAATATTTCTTTGACATTTAATTTATTTCAAGTAAAACTTTTTCTTCCCGTTTAAACTGGATGATGATATGATGATGCTTAGCTTAAATGAGGCTTTATTTAGATGTTTTTTTAATAGTGATATTTAGATTTTAATATAAAGTATTCTTGTTCAGAATTGCATTTTAAATTCATTTTTCTCCTTTATTTAATATTCATTAATTCTCTTTTTTAGTAAGTTTTTAAATTATATAATTTCAGTTCATATGATAACTATGAATTTTTTAATGTCTTAAATAAACAATATTATTTTAAAATCTGCACATTTGCCTGCCACTTATTTCCATTTTATATGAATGTAAATATTATTAATTAATGAGTGTTTTAAAATTTTTCTATAACCATATGTGCTTATCATTTTATTGCATCAGCATTAAGATTATTAATAACTTTCAGGTACTTATAAAAACACTTATTTAAAAGCTGTTGTGAAATATTAAGATATATCATTGTGAATAATATGTATTTTTAACATTCATAATAGTTTGGTTCTTGAAATGTTGAAGTATTTGAATCAATTCAAACAATTTATTTTCTAGAGTGCTTTGAAGCTTGGTGTGAGTTATTTACCTCTGGCAACTTCTGCTGTTTCTGCTTTAGAAGGATGGTCAGATAACATTCCATTAGATATTATGAAACCTCACTTTTCACGTCTATTACCATACTTGAATTGCTATTTATTAGCATCTACCAGTCAAGGTGACCTTTCTTTTTAGTAATCAAAAACTGATTATTTTGATTAAGTATAAATTTAATTTATTGAGCATATTTAATTATTATTCCACAAATGTCTGACACTTTTCCTTGAATCTTCAAAAAAAAAGTTCTATGAAATAATATGTGGAATAATACTTTAATTTATTTGACTTCTTTTTGTTAAAAATGTTTTTTTTTAAATCAAAACATAAAACTTTTATGAGAGTTATTCTACATTTTGCTTAAATTTTCATGAAGTTTTTGAGCCAAAATTTCCTAATTTTGAATATAGACAATAACCTTTGTTTTAAAATTTTGCATCATAAAATGTGACTGATATTTAAAAAAATAACATATTGTGAAATAGTTCACAACCCTGAATAAAAATAATAAAAGCCCAAAGAAAATTGTTTTTGTGGATACAACCTTTGAATCTTCTTTCATTGTTAGAATGCAACTCATTTATCTATAAATTTAATTTATTTTCATAAAGTTGTGTTTGTGTTGATTTAGGCTATTTTATCATCATAAACTATTCTTTAATATTCAATTTTTTAATGTTGGTATATTGAAAACATCAGTACTTATTCTAGTGAAGTTCTCTAATTTAATTAATGATAACCTGGTAAATTTTGAATCTGATAGATAATAAAGCATTATGTTGCTTATAATATTTTTTTTAATTGCAAAAAAAATTTAATACATTTTTATTATATGTTTATTTAATAAAGCAAATGCCTTTTTGATTGAAATGAAAGTTTGAAAATATTATTTTTTTAATCATTTATACTTTTTATGTTAAAAACAAAATATGAGAATGAATACTTACGAAATTTTTCAAAACATTTTGGCAAAGTTTTAATTGTTGCCATCCCCTCAAATTCTTCAGAAAAAAAGAAAGAGAGTGAGAGAGAGAGAGAGAGAGATAAATGTCAAAATTATCAATTTTTTAAAAAAATGATTCAAAATTTCTAATCTCATAATGGAATGATCTCTTATAAATATTATGATTTTATTCCTGCTTATTTATTCTGAGTGAAATATTACTTAATAAACAAAATTCAGAACTTTAAAGTGTTATTTGGGTTTTTCTTAAATTTCTGCATACTGCTCTTGCTTATGATTCTGTTTATTATTAATTCAGAATAATATAAATAATGAAAACAAGTAATATAAAAAAATAAAGTCAATTACTTCTTAGGTTAACAAATAGCATTTTTATTTAAGTTACTTTTTATTAAATAATTACAATTATTATAAATAATTTATCAAAAAATGATTAATGTTCAGAAGAATTGAACTTGCATTCTTCACCTTCACGTGAAAAATGCTGAAATCCTTGCATTATACCAATTGAGCTATTGCCTGTTGATTTCAGTTTTCATAACAAACTGCTAACCTTTTATTTAAAGTATTAAAAATTAATTACATTTAATTACTGAATTAATATTTAAAAAGTTTTTTTAACATCAAGTGTCACCCATTACAAGTTTAAAAATATATATTTGAGCTTGAGCGGATGAATAAAAAGTATTTTATTAAGGATGGAAAATTTGAACAAGATATATAGAGAGAGTCTGAACTAATAATAGGAATTTTAAAAATTAAAGTGAATATCAATCTAGTAGTCAATAATCAAAGAAAAATTATTTAAAATTCTTATTATTTTCAGCAAATATTTTCTAAAAATAATGTAATAATATTTGAATTGTTTTTCACATTATATATTTATGTGAAAACATTTAAAAAAATTATTTGGTCTAGCTGAAATAATGATGACTCTACTTCTTATCAATAGTTATTTAATTTATCCTGATAATTTTTATAATATACCAAATGGCAATGAAATAAATTCATGTGATTCTATTATTTAATATATTTATTTTTCTTTTATCCACTTTCCAGTTTTGAATATTATGCAGTCATACTTCTATATATTAAACTAGAAAATTATTTGATGTGTAGAATTTTCTATGAACATATCTATATTAATTACAAATTTTTATAATTTTTATTATTAAATGTAATTATGCATAATTAATTTCTTAGGGTTAAAAAAGCCTTATAAAAAATAAATTTTCAAAGAAATTAATTTAAGAAAAAAAATACTAATGTTCAAACTGGGACTAACTTGTTATTTATATGTAGCAAAATATTTTATATCTTTTGGAACTTATTTTGACTTTGCTTCAAAATAGTATTCGATTTTCTTTAGAATGGTAAAAAATTTCGTCAGATGTATTAGAAATAAATGCTTTGGCATTGTAATATGGTCTTTGTTTCTTTGATGGTTTTTCAATTATTTCATTTTCACTGTTTTTATCCACTGTGCATAAATTATATTTGAAATAATAAGTTACTTTTAAATTCTTGTCCATATGTAAAAATTTTCAGATTCAAGTTGCATTAATTCAATGTGGAAGTTGAATTATTATTTATTCTTTGTATTTTTTATTGCATTGAAAAGTTTTAATATTTAGAGAAATTTTTAAAAACAAATATGTTTAGAGATTTTTGTTGTATAGAAATTTTAGATATTCTGGTTTTTCTGTGTATATATTGTAATCATATACTTTTTAAAAAAATCATAAGCTGAAATGTTTTTCATTGGACTGAAAATGTAAATCTTGGGGACCTGAATTTACAATATTTAGAAATATTTTATGGTTAATTAATTAATTGATATGATAATGAAGACAATTCATATATTGACATTAGATTTCTAGCCACTGTGCAATATCGATCAATACGAAAATGATATATATTTTAATTTACAGATGACATTTTAACATTGAATGCAAAGATGAAAAAGAGTAATTTAAAAGCAGCTCATAAAATGTCAACTAAATCTATTAAAAAGTCTAATCAAAGTGCTCTGGATGTGGTAAGATTTCTTTAAAGCTTTAGAACATTGTATATTGTGCATTTTATTATTTTCAATTTCTTTATTTTTTTTAAGGAAATTTTCCTGTATTTACATTTTGTTAATTTTTAAGTCATTGGTTTATTTTTAAGTAATAGTTTTATTTTTAAGTATTGGTTAGATAAAAAGGAAATAAATGAAAAAAATGTAATTGATGAGAGATCTGTGTTTTTAGATTTGTAAATTCTCTACACAGTTTTCTGTTTTTATACATTATTCCAATACCTGTCGAGTTGTTTTTTTTCCTTTCCATATTTACTAATAAGTAATTTGCATTTTTTTTGTTTATTACTGTTTTTAACATCATGAAGGTTCAGATTTTAATTTGCAGAAATACATTATTAAATTTTTACATTCTATTTAATGCAATTTACTGATTAATTTTTTTTGCTTTTGTATGTTTATTTATTTAATATTTTTGTCATTATTCTAAATTTATTAGCCTAAATATCAAACATAAACCAAATATTTTGATTTGATGACATAAGAAGTCACCAAAAATATTGATTTTGAAGTTTAAAGCTATCTTGTAGTTAGAATGTTTTAATTATATATACTGATTCAAACAATGAATATTAAGAGTAATACTTCTTTATTATTTATCTATGAGGAGTTGTAACTGATCCAAATTATATTCTTTTTTACTTAAAGAATAATTTTAAACTTTTTGTTATCTGATATGTGAAAACATAATTTTTTAATCATTTGTTTTTTCTATTAAATTTCAGATTATTCAAAAGAGATAAAATAGAAGAATTTATTGGATAACAAATTAATTTATGTATGATGAAATCTTAAATATTCCCCTCAAATTCTATCACTACTAATTTTAAAAATAAATAGTATTTCTAAAATAACAACACACAATTTTTATCAAGAAAAAAGATTTTCAAATAGCAAATGAGTTTAATATTTAAAATCTAAATTTATTTATATTCCTTGCATTTTTTTTTATTTTTAAAGTAGCATTTATATAATATATAATCATTTTTAATGTATCCCAGGTCTTTGAAGATCCAGCACTTTTAAAGATTCAGCAGAAGATTGTTAACTTCCTTGGAAGACTTGGTGAACATAATGTTGCTTTACTTGAAAATGCTTATGAGAAACTTGATGAAGTTGCTATAGCTTGGGATTCCCATTGCAGAAACCATTTAAAGTATTCTGTACCTTTTCAAGATATGAAGCCTGACATATATTTTGGTAAAGTTTTATTTAAGTTTTATTATTTAGTTGAAAATGTATTAGTTATTGCAGGATCCTACATTTCTATGATCTTTCAAGATTAAATATGCTTTTCACTTTGATTTCATTTGAATCCAAAATGATTTTCTTTTGAATGTGCTCCATTTCATCTTTTGTGCTAAATATTTCTTTGAAGATCTAAACAGAGAGAATAAAAAATATTTTTAAAAATGATTTTTTTTGTATATTTTCCTTTATATTTTCTAGAAAACATATGAAACTTATAATATTCTTAACTTTGAATAACTTTGTACAATTTTATAGAAAAAAAATTACCTTCCTATATTATTTATAATTATTATTCTAATTGTTGAAATGCATGCAATTTTAAAGCCTTAAATGTGTAGAGATGTTTTGTATGAATATTTGTTTTAACATGTTAATAATTTCTTTCAGAAAATATTATGAATTTTATAAATTTTTTTAGATGACTTTCTGCCTCGCATAATGGAAATTGCTATTAAATCAAGTGTTCGTCAAGCAAAAGTTGCTGCTTGTGAAGCTTTACACTCATTGGTGCTTTTTATGATTGGCCGTGGAAGTCTTTTGCCTGATGATCTTCAAACAAAAGTATCCCATCCTTTTTTATTTTTCATTTGAAAGTTAACAATTTTATCAAGCATCATAAATATATTTCCAATACTGTAGTTTCAGTTTCTTATTCATCAGATAAAATTCCGAGATAGTATTCAGGATCCTCCTGTCTTACTTTCAACAATGTAAGAAGATCAAGCAATTAAATATGCGATGAAACATTGGAAATTATTATAATTCAAATTTATGCACATAAAATTAAAAAAATTTCAAAATTCAGAAAGGAATTTACGCAAAATAAATTTTGTACAATTGAAAAGACACTTTTTTGTATTTTAAAATAGTGTAGAATGCTCTTTTTTTTTCTGTGCAATAATATTTTAGGAACTTTTTCATCAATACAAAATATTCAATAGAAAACACAAGAAATCGTGTTAAATTTTTAACGAGCTAAAATTTCAAAGAAATTACTTAAATTTATATATTTTCAACCTCTAAGGTTACATTTTATGACTAATTTGGTAGCTCTTGATCAACTTATGTGACCAGTAGATAATTAACAGATGCACATAACATCTTTCCATGCCCTTATGCCTGTAATCAGAACAGTCACTGTATAAGGGAATTGTCAAAGATATGCAGATTTTTCTTTGTTATTAGTAGCTAATATAAAAATGCTTGGAAAGAGTTCAGTATTTCAGTCTTTATTAGTTTCTGGAAAGGGGACTTTTTAACTTAAATTTATCTTTAAAGTTTAAGCTATCCTGAACCATTAGATACTTTTTCAAATGCAATATCAAATGTAATTGTAAAGAACCACAAATTGTGATCCTTTATAGTTACATTTGATATTGTGGTGATAGGTTTATAAGTTTCCAAAATGAGATTAATTTTTTATTACACTTATAATTCAATTTGAAAAAGTAGTTGATGAAGTAGTTTGAATCATAAAAACTGATATTATTAAAAATACCAAGCATATATAGAATGGAAATAAATTTTCAAGTTTTATGTTTAATTTTAAATGTTTATCCATCTTTTAAAATATATTTCAATGAGTGTATATGTGAGTAATTTAAGCTCCAGCAGCATGGCTGGAGAAGTTTTGTTGAGTTTGCTATGTATTTGTTCTTTGAAATACTTTTTTAGCGATTGAACTCATTTTTTTTTAAAAAAAAAGATAAGCTAATCATTTATAAGCACGTGATAAACTTGTAAATTGATATGAAATTTGATTCCCATGTTTCAATCTGTCAAGCTAAAAATATAAAGAAGTTGAATCTTCAGTAATCAAGCACAGTGGATAACTATTTCTTCTCTCCATTCCTTTTAGATAAGGTGTATCTGAATTATTTATATACATATTACAAATAACTGCTTGATATAACATTAAATTTTTATGTTTTGTTGTATCTAACTGGGCTGATAAAACTTTATTTATATAAAATATTCAAACCAAATGTATACATTTTTGTGGAAAATGAATAGTAAATTCTATCAAACTACCTATTTAATAACCCCCGCAAGTATTGGTTCTTTAGGCATTGTTGTGTAAACAATTGCTTGTATTTTTAACTTTCAATGAATCAGAAATTAGAAGTTCAGAACAAAAATTAGTGTTCTTAAAGTATTTCGAAACCTTTAAGTAAGTATACATTGAGCTTTAAGGATTTAAAAAAAATCAAATTTGCAAAGATAAAAAATTATTTCCAATTTTTTTTTATTATGTGAGAACATGATGTAGTTTTTGTTTGGAGTTTTTGAATAATTGAAGATAATGAATAAACATGTATATTTTTCATGCTTTTACCCGTATAGCATTATTATTCTGTATGTTTATTTTTGACAGCAGATGTTTTTTTAAAAAGCTTGGCCTGTTTTTGCCAGTTTTGTTTTATTATTATGTATTCTTCTTTGAAGTAGATGCATTTTTAAAAAGTTGATGCAAGACTATATCACAGTTGTTATTTCATCTCAAAATTGGTTGAGCTCCTAAACTTTGTTTGTCAGTTAGAAAGTTGAAAATAAAAGTTCAAAAAAATTATCATTATATATATGTATACCTATATATGAAAAGAGATAGAGAGACAGAGACCAATAGAGAAATCTTGTGATTGTCTGATAAAGAAGTCTTATTGTTTCAAACCGGTTTAAACTTTTTAATAAATTAAATTAATTAAGATAAATATTAACTTAAAAATAATAATGATCTCACATGATAACTTGAAATTTGTGATTGTAGCTTTCATTTTCTTTTTTATTTAATTTTAAAACGATGTTATATTAGAAAGATAATCTCCTCGAGTATTATAGTTTTTTTAAAACAAAATAAACATGAAAATGTATTTGATCTGTATATTTTACAATTTATTTTTTCTTTTTTTACTGGTAATATGTGAAATCAATGCTTGTTTTATTAATGGCTAAAATTTGATATAGGAAATCTCATTTTTTAATCAGTTTTCTATAGATTTTTTTTCATGTTAATGAAGTATCTTCAGGATTTAGTTGTTCTTTGTATCTATCCATCTGAAGTTTAGATTTTTTAAAATTGGAAATTGAATTGACTGTTAAACTTCCTTAATTATTTTTAAATTCTAATAATTTTTTTAATTTTTTAAAAATTTTTTCCAGATATTTTTCTTGTTAATTCGTTTCATTTTGAAATGATATTTATTAATAAAGTATTTGATACTGACCTTGAGAAGCTAGAACTGTATCAAACTCTGCTTTGTGTAAATTTTATTTTCTGCAGGGCTTTCAGGCCAAATCTGTGTTCTGAGCACTATAAAATGTAGCAGTAATTTCAAAATGATGATTCAAAGAATCTTCTAAATTTTTACATTTTTTTTCTTTGATATATTTTAGAAACTTATACAATATTATAGATAACTTTAAATTCATTTGTATTTGTAATTAACTCTTAAAATTTAATATATAATAAATTATTTTCCTTTTTTCTTTAGTATTCTATGGAAGCTTTATATAAGAAATTATTTCCAGGATTATTAGAACTT
Source organism: Argiope argentata (assembly GCA_026289955.1). Classification (NCBI taxonomy): domain Eukaryota; kingdom Metazoa; phylum Arthropoda; class Arachnida; order Araneae; family Araneidae; genus Argiope; species Argiope argentata. The sequence goes on along the minus strand of JAOUZG010019008.1, from coordinate 1,649,806 downwards.
GCATGTGATGTTGAACAGGTATTTGAATTTTTTTAACAATATCAAGTGGCATATACTCATTCTATGAGATGCTAATTTCATATCCAGGATAAATTTCTTTTTTTATTTATAATTATTTATAAACTTTATTATTAAAATATAATTAAAAGAGTTTAATGATTAATCATAAAAATAAATAAAAAGTGATAAATCATTTAATTAATTTTACAATGAAATTTATTTAGTGCTAAAAATTGCATCAGTGCATAAAGAATTTAATATATGTATATTTATATATCTTTACAGGTTACCAAACAACTCTTCCAACCTTTAATATTTCAAATTATTCATTGGTTCACATGTAATAGAGTTTCAAAAACTCCAGAAACATCTGTCATTTTGCTCTGCTTATGGGTAAGCTATGGTTATGAAAATTTAAAATAAATCTATTTAAAAATCCTATTAATATGTAAATTTCTTATGTCTATGGGTAAACTATTGTTATGTAAATAAATTCCAGTTTAAAATAAATGATATCATCTTCTAATTATATCTTAAATAAATTGATGATTTTGATGTTTTTAATGAACTGATTCTTACAGCCTTGGATGAATTTTTCCATATATAAAATAATTCATATTAGAGTTTGTATTATATATATATATATATATATATATATATATATATAGTTTCAAAGTTACCCTTTTCTATGTTTTCTAATGTAAACTAATAATGACCCATTTTTTATTTCATATTTTAGTTAAAAATGTTTGACTTTGCTATTTTTAGGATGGTGTTACTAATAACCAGAATGCTGCTCTTCGTGATTTCAGTGCCCTATGTTTGAGAGAATTCTTTTTATGGTCTATTAAGCAATCACATACAGTAAGTTTAATTTAAATAATTTGTGTTTGATCTTTTAATATAAAAGTTATTGAAAATCAATAAATTAAATTTTGTGGAATATACAGTTTGTTGCCAAAAGTGAATATGTTTAGATTATTGAATATTTATTTTATATTTATTAATAAACTGGTTAAATTAGTAACTATTTTTGTTGTTATTAATTCCTAAAATATGTATATTTAAAATGATATGTTCGCTTTATTTATTTTATTTTTTTAAAATCAGGAATTGCATTAAAAAATTTCATTTTTGAGATGGATTTTCGAAATTTTAGCATTTTTCACTTCTAAATAATTATTAGCATTTTAAAAAAAATAAGGTTTAATAGTAGTTGCTAATACTACTATTTTTTTAGGTGAAGCAAAAGCAAACCGAAAATCTTTTGAACAAACTACATAGTTTCTCTCTGCATCCAAATGCTTTCAAAAGAGTTGGAGCTGCTCTGACTTTTAACAATATTTATAGAATTTTCAGGTATGATATTTCTCATATTAATAAAAATAGTATTCCTGTGTAATTATGCATCTTAATATATTTCTTCAATAATCTTTTGAGTTTGTTTTTGTATGTTTTATTTTAGAGAACAAGAATTGTTAGTAAAGAAGTTTACTATTCAACTCCTTGTTCAGTTTGTTGACAGTCTTGCTATTGCACATTCAGATGATGCATCACTTGGTAATTTTTTTTTGCACATAATTATATCCATTAACTATACTCAATGAAGATTATTGTGTGTGCTTATATATATTAGTGCTTTATACATCTATTAACTTAAAAATAAATTTGATTCTAATACACTTTTAAGGGTGATCAATCTTATTTTTGTAATAAAAATATTATTGTTATAAAGATAAATGTAATTATTGCAGAAGTAAAAATCACCCTTATTTTTATTTATTTCTTAGTTATTTAATTTTATAAAATTTTTAATTTCTAAACGCAAAAAAGTGTTATAGATTATTTTTTTCTCTTTCAATATATATTGTGTTTAGAATGCTTTACATTTCTAAGCTTATTCTTTAGTGTGAATAATAAATGATACAACTGTCAGTCAATCAATTCTCTATTCAGTTTTCCTTTAGAAATATTATTTTGTGCTCAGTTCTTTATTTTTTTTCTACATTATAGATTTTTTTTCATTTTCAGTTAATTTAAACATTTAAATTATTTTAATGAAATAATGCATTATTTAATATTTTTTGTTTATCTAGTGTAGATTTATTTTTATTCTTTAGAGCATATTTATGCAGGATATAAATTAAGATATTCTACTCATTACTTGATTTTTTTTAAAAAATAAATATTTATAACACTGACACAACATATAACTGTATTTTTACAGTATAAAAAATATTATTTACTGCAAATAATATTAATTTTTTAAAAAATTTCATGCTTGATTTTTCAAAGGTACACAGAAGCAATGTGTAATTGCCTTAGACCACATCCAAAGAATTATTATTAACAAGCAAAAATTGTTCCTAAAAACTGAGGAATCTCGAAAAAGGCCCGAGTGAGTATTTTATGTATTCAAGTAAATAGAAAAATTTGTGAAATTCTTTATTAGATTTATATCTAAAAAAAGGTGTTTTTAGTTTAATATGATGAGCAAAAAATTCTTTTGATATTCTACAGCACAGACTATTTTAGGAAAAACAAATGTAATTGAAATATTTTGGGAATTCTAGACATTTTTGATGCTGTAACTGGATTTATTTGTGTACAATTGTTGTCTTTAACCAAATACTGTTAAATAAAACAGTTTTAATACTTCTGTTTGCACATTAAAAATATCAAAATAATAATTATAACACAAAACTACTATATAGTTTCTTATTTCTGCTGCTATCAACCTGTTTTTCCTTCATGTGATCTTTAATAAGATGTTTGAAAAATTATTTGTATAAAAATTTTCTATTAATACTTCCTCCCTTTCTTGTGCTCTTTTTTTTATACATTACTGATTTATAGATTGATAAACATGAGCATTATTGTACTGATCTTTCATTGATTTACTAAATGGAGTCTATGTTGGTTATTCGATATTACATAATATTTTTTCCAACATATTTAGCAATTACATTCATTAAATTAATCTTCTTTGTTAAATTGTTATCATTTACATTTTGTGAAAAGTGTAATATTTTTTCCTTCTGTAATTTCTAATAAGAGTTAGAATTTTGTAAAAGGCAATAAAAGTGATTAACTGTTATGGTGTTAATTCATAAAATGTTTTAAAAATATGGTGCTTTCCATTTTTTAAGATGCCTTGAAGAAGCTACTTTGCAGTATGCTGTGCTATGGCTTTTAAAACAGTGTGGTTGTATTCAAATTGAATGCAGGCACAAATGCATGGAGATGGTTGAAAAATTAGCACCTTTCATTCCTGGTAATTTTTTTTGAATTATTGCATTATTTAGAACTATTATATTGACATATGTGCCTTTTAAAATATAAAAAGTTTTTTTTTTTTTTAAATGTGACATGACTTACATAATTGGATGAAATAATATGGATCATGTTTCTCTCCTTTAGTAAATAAATAATTAGTTACTTTTTAAACTTGTATTTGTAATTAAATTTGTTTTAAACTATAGATTATAAAAGTGCCTCTTCATATTTGTTGTCTTACAATAATCTGGGCTTGAATATCTTTGAAGATGTGTAAGTATTTTTTTGTTTTGAATGAAATATTTTGTTTGAACAAACAATATTTGAAATGAAACATTTCAAGTAGCCTAATTTGTTTCTCTTTTATTGTCTATTGTAGTTTTGACAACATTAAATATTGACATTTTTGACATAATTATAAATTGACATTTTGAAACTATATATAAAACTATTTTATAAAAAAGAAACACGTAAAAATTTCCTTTTTTATTAATTCTTTTAAATTACACTGTTCATTTATCATTTTTATACTATATTTCTTTATACTTTACTAACAGTGCTGCGGTTTTTTGGAGAAAAATATTTTACATGAATTCAATATGTTTCTAATGACATTTGTTTGTTAGCTATTCTTTTCAACAAATTGAATATTTTCTAATGATACTAATCAAAAAAGTTTCTAAAGCATAAATTTATTACTCTTTTGTGTAAATGAAATGCTCCTTAAAGGTCATTAGATCATTACAGTTTATTAAATTAATAGAAATAACTGGAGATCAAAGCCATGTTCTTGTTTCCTATGTTCTAAAATTAAAATATAAAATTTACCTTAAAAAATGATGAACTTAGTTATGCTCAACTTTTAAAACAGTTTTTAATGTTATCTAATGTATACTTATTTGTGTGTATGTATTAATAATAAAATTTCTTCTCTCTTTTTTTAATTATGTCAGAACATGATGTTGTTTTTGGGATGAGGATTTTGCGTCAACAAAAATCTGTAGGCAAAAAAATAAAAAATCCATAGGCGAAAAATAAAAATTTTGTTATTTACATAAGCATCTTTAAAAAAAAAGAAAAAGAAAGAAACCCCAGCTTTTAATATAATGTTGTCATTGCATTCATAAAAGCTCTGATTAAAAAGGATAATTACTACAGCAAATAAAACCTAGAAAAATGTAATTTTGAGCTCATGATTATACAGATTGAAATACATAAGAAATGAAATATTTTTTTAAACAATCAATGCAAGACAAAGGTTTTTGGATCGTTTGCAGTACTAAAGTGACTAATTCAATAAAACAATTAAAATGAATAAAAATATAATTTAACTTGCACAAGATGCTTGGCCATTCAAGAAATGATGTTCTTACATGATGCATTGAAATATGCATAGCAAATTTCATTTTAATCTTTTTTTTTCTTCCAGATTTGAAAATGTTTTGAAACATTTTTCTAATTCTGGGTTGCATAATCAAATGACTTTTAAATCCTTATGCTTATGGCTGGAAGCTCTTCAAACATCTATGGATTGTTATCAGTGGGCATTCTCTAAACAATTTTTATTGCAAAATGAATTGCAAGGTGATTAGTATTTATGACTGGTTTTCATTGTTGATTTTCTGATATTATTTAATAATGCAAATTAGTGTAGAATAAATAAAAATTATTGTTTCCAAAAAAGGATAAATAACAAATTTATTAATTATTTGATATTTCAAGTGTCTAAATACAATTTAAAGTTTTTGATTTTATTGATTTTGAAATTATTCTCAGGATAGTAGAAAGCATTTTTATATGTGATTAAATAATTTGAGAATATTAGTTTTTAATGAATTTATTAAAATTGCTTATTTTAATTTACAATGTGATTAATGATTATAATAATTCTTCATTTTTCAAGGAGAAAAATATTTGTCTATGCTTTCATCTGTAAAAATCTACAAATTTATTGAATATTATATTGAAAATATTGTCAAAGAATCTTTGCCATCTTTCATGAGCAGATCAAAACAAGATCAATATGAGTTATTTACTCCTGAAGAAATATTCAAGTTTAACAAGTAAATATCTCATTTTTATAATTCATTTTCTGTACGTTTTATTTACTGAATTATTATTAAAATAATTAGAGATTGCTCCTATTTCTTATTTAATGTGAATTATATCCATAAATTAAAGTTTTTCCAATATTGCTTTAAAAAACATTGTGTTATAATAATAAGAGTAATAATTAAACTTTGAATCAAAATGTATGAATTACTTTTATTATCTTTTTTTTTTTCTCAAGCAGTTTAATTTGCAATATAAAGAATAAAAAAAAATCACCTATTAAAATGAGTTAATATTAGGCACTATTACTTCTCCTATCTGATGCAAAATTGTTATTAAAAAAGTTAAAAGGAAATTTAATTTGTTACATAAAATTCATGCTATTTTTTTTACCTAAAAAATTGGTTATGCTTCTAAAAATGAATGTGAAGTTATAAAAATTTATTTGAGTAAATTTAAATATGTGCAGCAATAAAAATATTGCTTTGCTTTTTAGATATAATTCAACAATTCTTACATTAGGCCTACCTGCAATAAATTCATTTTTATCTTGAATGTTTTAATAATAATATTGTAACGAGAACTTCTGCCGATGTCCTGGTACAGAGATAGTGCGTCTTTCCCACAATGTGGGTTTTAGTGCCAGTTTAGGCATGGTTGTTCTTCCTCTGTTCTATCTATGAGATTGTGAATGTGCCTCCCTGTAAAAAGAGGCTGTGCAAGTGAATGTGATGTGTGAGTATCTAAGACATACTCTTGGTCCTAGTGGCACTATTTAAAACTAGAGACGCATCTTTGGCTTACAATTGCTTCAGTGAGCTTGTCCACAACAAGTGCCATTAGAAACAACAGCAAAAACTCCTTCATTTCAGTATTAAGTTATCTGACTAGGTTATAAATAGGATTTTTCTAAAAAATGTAGATTATTTTTTCATGATCTGAAAATAAAACCCAAACTTTGTAGATTCTAAAATAGAATTTGCTTTTAATACATGTGAGATGGAATTATAGATACAATAGATTCAATAATACACAACAAATAAAAAGGAAATCGAAAACACTGGTATTTTTAACCGAAAAGAAATTTTTTATTTTATTTTTACGACAAAATTCTTTAAAATAATGTTTATGTTTACATTAATTCTCTGCCTACTTAGCTGTATCTTGTTTGTTTTTTTTATCATTTTTTTTTGTCATTTCCTTTTTAATGCTATTTTTTGTTTTCTTTGTAATAGGTTAAAATGTACTGTGTTGGTTCGTATTTTCACATTTGTTATGTCTGTATTCAAACCTGATGCAAAATGGTTTAATGAGCAATTTATGAAAGTTTTATGGAATTCAAGTTTATGGGAGATCATATTACTTTCTGCTGTGGATCCTTCATCACTTGGATTTGATGTAACAGATCCAGAAGTAGCTTTAAAGCTACCTTTAGAAGTTAGTATCTTGCTTTTATATTTCTTTCATACTTTAAGCTGTTGGCATTTTTCTAGATAGAAAAATATAGTATATCAAATTGTTAAATTGTGTTTCTTTTAATATTTCTTGATTAAGTGGGATATTATTAACCTAGAACACTGAAAATAGTGACTCCCTTTCAATGGAACATAACAATATTTAGTATTTTATTATTTTAGAAGATAATTTTCCTAATAAGATTAACTGAAGTAATAAGATTAAATGAATATGAAATTGCCTTTAATATGCCAAAGTTTTTTTTTTAAATCATAATTTTAAACTTCCTTTAATAACCTAAACTACTTTTTTTGCATGTTTGTATAGTATCAACAAAAAGTTTGAAGTCATTTTCTTTCAATATAAAATTATTTTGTTTTAATATCACTATTATTATGTTATCAATTCTCATATTGTTCATTTAATATATTGAACAGCATAAGAGGTGCATATTTTTAATTAAGAATATTAAGTTGTCGAATTTTTTAAAAATAAATATGAATGGGTATACTAAATAATTCTACCAGGGAAAAAAAGCCTTTCCTATTAAACTTCTTTTCAAGCTATAAATTAGCACCAAACTAACCTTTTTCTAACAATATTGTTTTTCTTCTGCATTGACATTCCATTACAATTTCCAAACACTACAAGTTTCTTTTATGATGTTTGTTTCATTTTAGACTGGGTCATCTCTATTGACAAATAGATTTTTAGAGTTTTCAGATTCATTTTATATCAACCAAAAATTAATACTTTTGTCAAATGATAAACTCATATAACTTAAATTAAACTTTTAAAAATTGTTAAAACTAAAAGAGCATAGGAAATGAAATGACTACAGTACAATATCATACAAGAATCAGATTTGATAAGAATTTTTTTTCCTTTAACATTTAAATGTTTCAATGTATATACAGCTTTTTTAGCAGTATTTAACTGTGCGAATTCCGTTATTTATAAATGATATTGTCACTCCTTTTATTACTACCTGGAAAAGATTACTTTTCTTCTTCATAGTTATGACAATGGATATTTAAGCATTTCTGCAAAATATTTGCATTTATGCTGTATATATTACATGTATTAAGGTAAGTTCTCAGAAAAATAAAAGATAGCAAATAAAAAAAACCCTCCCTTTTCCCTCAATAGCAACGTTTCTAGTTTCTAATTTTGAAAGAAAAAATAAAACGGTTCTAAAATTTTTTAAATAACAGTTTTTGATCAAAGTTGACATTTTTTTTTCATTGAATTTCTTCATTTTTTTTGCTGGCATAGAAAGTATGGAGAAAGCATTATAATCATCAAAAAATTGACAAGATTTTGACTAATCTCCGTGTTTTAGACCATCCTGAATTCGAAAAACACATTACTGGGAAATATTTGTTCCAACCCCCTCCCCTGTTTTTCATGTTTTTGTCAAAGATTAGTCTATGACAGTTTGAATTAGATGAATGAAATTTGATAAAGTTTGATCTTTAAACTAAATTTTTAAATTTTAACAAATTTTGATCCAAATCCATTTAGAGTAAATATGTCTTCCTGGCTGTTCAAATATATGTTAACCCAATCACTAAAAAAAAAGAAAATCACTAGATAAATAAAATGCAGTGCACAAATTTATCATCTGCAATGTAAATATCTTTTGAATTTTGAACCAAATTCAACAAGATGTTGACCATTTGGTGATCTGTACTTTCAGAAATATTTAAAAATGAAAACTCAAAAACATAGTAACTTAATTACATCAAAATTGGTATGGTATTTTAATGAGTTCCATATCAAATTTTGGTTTCAATCAGTTTGGAAAGCACATCTAAAACACAAGTTCAATTTTTGGATACTATTAACTGCATGCTAGGGATTCATGACCTAAAAATTCTCCAAAAATCACTCTATAGATCTAGTAAAGCTGCTAGATTCACATCAAAGATTAATATTTCTTATCTATTTTATGCCTATACCATGGAAGCTGATCTCTTGGTTAACACCTTTATTAGAGAGTATGAAAGAAAGTTTTAGGGAGAAGGCTACTCCCACTTGTTAAAAATAGAAAACTAGCATTTTTGAATAATAAATTATGTGTATTGTCCTATTTTAATTACTTACACTTGTATAATGAAGATATTCCTCTTATTCATTTAAATAATTCATATTTTAAAAATTATTTTTCATTTATTATTTTTATTTTGGAGTCCTATTATATGTTTGTTTTATAAAAATGCAAATAAATATTTATTTTTAAAAAATATTTTTTGTTTATTTTTTGGTTGCAGGATCATTTTTCTTATATTAATTGAGGTACATTATACTAGGAAACTTTATGACTATGTTCATATTTACAGATAGGATATTAGTTCTATAATAGTTCCATGCCTATGTACATAGAGTGCAAAGCATTATGAAAAGAACAAATATATACATATATATATATAAACTTATCTTCTCATGCGCGAAAACCTCAAACTTCGCATGTGCAAATAGCATTAGCTGAGGTAAGCACATGAGATGCATTTCTTTGTTTATATCTGATTTTAAGAAGCGATTCAAATATTATGCCCAAAAGAAGGAAATCCAACCTTGACCAGAACACATTAAATGCCAAAAAAGCTTCGTTTGTTCTGTGATAACAAAAATGAAGAGGGAGGATACGTTCTCTTAGCGAATGTAAGAGAAATAATGTCTACACTTAGGGAAGGAGAGCCTTTTGATGAACAAAATAACCATATATATATAATATTTTTTCTATTATACCCATTTTGTTTGCAGGTTTTTTTAAATCTTAATTTAAAAAAAAATGGCATTGGGCACAGTTTGTAATATTGATTTTTATTAAAATTACAATAAGTATGATTGCTTTTTCAAATCTTTGAGCGACATGATTTTATCACGTTTAATCTATATTAATAAAAATGCAACTCGAAATGCGTTGCTAAGCGCAAAACTGGAGAACGGCTCGACCAATTCGGCTAATTTTTTTTTCAATATTTTCGTTAAGACATGAGGATTGTTCTTATGGAGAGAAAAAATGAAAAAACTGAGAGGAAAATAGTTAAAACGACACTTTTCTTACTTTCCCGCCAAAAATCTGCATTTCCTTCCCCCACACCAACTGAGTTAGATAGCAGGAAGTAATAAATTATGATTTGTTTAGAAAGAAATGCGCGAAGTCAGTTGGTTTTTATTCATAGATAACGGGATGTTTAAAAAAGAAAGAAAATAGTTGCTTTTATTATTAGACTGTATGAATATTTAATCTATGCCTGCTCGAAATAAAGTCTGGGCAGGGAAGAAAAAAAATTAACAAAGCGAAAAAAAGGTTTGTAAAAAGAAAAGTAGTGAAGAAAAACAGGAGAGAAAAAAAAAGAAAAGAAGTGTGTGTGTGTGTCACCATTATTTCCTTTGTGCGCGGCATTTTCCAAACTGTTTTTAAACTTCCGCATCTCTTGAAAACCAATTGTGTCTTTATTTGTTTAGTGTGTTTACATTTATGAAAATTAGAATCTCCTTATTCTATGAAAACGTAGAATTTTAGACCTTTCCCTCCACCATAGTAAAATATCAATTCCTGGACAATCATTGCTCGGATAGAAAGAGAAAGATGAGTTGTACAATTAACAGAACATCTGAAGAAAATAATACTATAAATGAATTATATGATTATCAAAATTTGTTTGGGTTAAAAATATTTTGGTGAAAACCTGTTATGAGACACAGCTACAGCCAAAGGCGGCTAGTCTATATTAATAAAAATGGAACTCTAAATGCGTTGCTAAGCGCAAAACTAGAGAACGGCTAGACCGATTCGGCTAATTTTTATTTTAATATTTTCGTTAAGACACGAGGATGGTTCTTATGGAGAGAAAAAATGAAAAAACAGCGAGGAAAATAGTTAAAACGACACTTTTCTTACTTTCCCGCTAAAAATCTGCATTTCCTTCCCCCACACCGAGTAAGACAGCAGGAAGTAATAAATTATCATTTGTTTAAAAAGAAATGCGCGAAGTCAGTTGGTTTCCATTTATAGATAACGGGATGTTTAAAAAAGAAAGAAAATAGTTGCTTTTATTATTAGTCTGTATGAATATTTAATCTATGCCTGCTCAAAATAAAATTTGGGCAGGGAAGAAAAAAAAGAATAACAAAGTGAAAATAGGGTTTGTAGAAACAAAATTAGTGAAGAAAAAAAGGATAGAAAAGAAAAGAAGGATGTGTGTGTTTCAATATTATTTCCTCTGAGCGCGGTATTTTCTAAACTGTTTTTAAACTTTCGCATCTCTTGAAATCCAATTGTGTCTTTATTTGTTAATGTGTTTACATTTATGAAAATTTGAATCTCATTATTCAATAAAAACGTAGAATTTTAAACCTTTCCCTCCACCATTTAAAATATCAATTCCGGGGCAATCATTGCTCGGATAGAAAGAGAAAGATGAGTAGTACAATGAACAGAACATCTGAAGAAAATAATACTATAAATGAATTATATGATAATCAAAATTTGTTTGGTTTAAAAATAGTTTAGTGAAAAACCGGTTATGAGACACAGCTACATAAAATACTATATGAAAATTTTAGCGAGCATTAATACTGGCGAACCGACTGGTCGCCAAGGGCGGCTAGTACTGTAATAAAAATGCTTTTTTGAAAATAAAATAATAATAATAATAATAATTTTTAATATAACATTTTATTAAATAAAAATAAATTTTAAAAAATAAATTGTAAACTATTGAATAAAATTCTTTCCTCTATGAATGCTGTAATATTTTAAGGGATGTGATATATGGCCTCACACTGCCTTAAAAAAATACTTGCTGAAACAAGGTGAATGATATATTTTAATTTCATTTACATCTAACTACAGAGAATAGTGAATTCCTAATTAGGCGTCTAGAGAAACAGAGCTTGAGACAGATGAAGAGGGTAGGTTGCAGGCAAGGAAATTTTAAAAATTTGCTTGGTTACAAAATAAATAGTTTTATAAAAAGATGAAAAAAAATCTGTGAATTTTAAAATATAAGATAATATTAACACTTTACTAAACATAATTGGCAAAGTTCTGATATAATATTATTTGACAGACCATTTATTTCATCAAATTCACGTAGCTATTGAACTATTTATTGACATTTTCGGTTTGAAATGCATTTGTATACAGTAATTTATCAAAGTCATGACAGACAGTGCTTTAACTTTGATCATGCATGAGATGGCATCTGCTAATCCAAATAATAAACTTTTGATCATGGCTTATTAATTGTTGTCATGATTAATAGAAGATGTTATGGTTTTTTTATGTTTAGATAATTTTTTTTCAGATTGTGATGATTTAAAAAAAAATCACATAAAATAATTTGGAAATCCAGATCAATGGTTATTTATTTAAAACCATTGTAGAATTCTTAGAGTAAGAATATGATATATAAAATAATTTAGGAATTGAAACATTATTTCTTAGGTATTTATTCTACATCACTCTTTCAAATAAATTAATTGTTGTTCAAAATATTTTGTTTAATATATGTCGAAAAATTTATTAAATAGAGGGACTTTTATTTTTAAAAGTGATAAGCAATAAAATAATTTTTATTGTCTGGTCATTTCCAGATGACTCTCTTCTTTTCTGTCAAAGAATTTAATCTAAAAAATTGCTGTTAGACAATCAGAATTCAGTTAAAGTATGACATTACTCTGTCATCAAATTCATGGCAATTTTGCCAAATTTTATGATAGTACAAAAATCTATGATAGTTTTAATTCTTATCTTTTTGAAGTTGGAAAAAAAATCTAAATTGTCAAATATGATGAATTCAGACTGGAAAAAATCTAAACTTCTCATTCTGGTTATGGTGAATCCTATTTGTTGATGTATATATTAAAGTTAAATACACCTCAATTAATGATTTATTGTAAAATCTTCCAATCATGTTAGGCACTTATGTGACAGATCACGGAAAAGTTGAGTTGCTATTACTAATTCACTATGTATTTACAGATCTTATAACAGCTTATGACTTTGTAAACAGGAAATTGCTTATTGAGTCAATGAGAGAGTTTAATATACCTGAAATTCTGATCATGCTGATAACTGTTGCTTAAAGCAAAACTAACATGAGAATCAAAATTTGAAACAACCTTTTTTCAATTTATTTTTATTGTTAATATAAATGGCCACAGACAGGGAAAATTATATTCAAAGGAGTGTAAAAGATTCTAACCTTAACACTAGGCGAACAATCTTTAGTAAATTTGTGTAGATTTTTGCATTTTCTGATAGCATTGTTATTGTTGCTGGGTTCTCAGAGGTACTTAAACTGGCCTTCTATTCTTTGGAAACTGAAACAAGAAAGATGCAGTCTATCATTAACCAGAATAAAACTAAATTTTTAGCTTGTACCAGTTTCAGTAATCCTTGTTTTGAAATTGTCAGTGACTTCAAATATTGAAGCATCTTTAATAAACACTTTGAATGACATAACACCAATTTACAATGGTACATTCACCTGCTAACAGCTATATATTTTTTTTAATTACAAAAATGTTTAAAATCTATTTTTATCTAAAGAAATAATAAATTACTCATTTACAAAATTATGATTAGGCCCAAGTTAGGTTTTTGTTTTGTTTGATTTAAATTTTTTCTGTAATTGGTGATACAAATTAATTTCTAAAACCTCATTTTTCGGGTTACAAGTGATCAATATTTTGACTTCTCACAGAAAAAATCCCTGATGTGAATCCCTGCCTGAGGGGGGGCCCTGAAAAAGTTTTCAGGCCAGATTAATTGTATTTATTATTTATTTATTATTTTTTTTCCTCCTTTCGATTTAGAATTTTGTTTAAACCTTTTTGATAATTTTGATCAGGCCCATTCTCACTCATGCTGTTGAAACATGACCAAGACTGAGAAAGAGAGAAAAAAAATTCTTGCTATATTTGAAAGAGGAATTAAATGTGATAATTATTTGAAAAGAAAAATCAACTCAGAAATTAACATACTGTCAGTCAGATTTTATAAAATTGATAGTTATATTAAGGATTAAACTGCAAGACATTTAATAAGATTGGTTGGCAGTCGAATCTCTAAAAACACCTTTTCAGCTAAAGATTAGGTACTCAAAATAGAGGGACACCTAAACTTAGGTGGATTGACTGTCTTAAAAAAGATTTGGAAATTATTAAGGGATCTTTAGCCAAGAAATGAATGGCACAGAATGAAATTATGAGGAAGGTCAAGACTTCTGTGACTGTTATGACAGTGAAGAAGGCAGTTATAAGTCAGATGAAGGATGCTTATTAAGAAAGAAATTTTAGATGAAAGGTTTTCATTTTTTTTTGGTTTAATTAAAAAATGCTTAACGTTTGCAACAGTTTCTCACTACACACCCTGACAGAGAGGTAAAAGTAGGACTTGGAAGGTTCATGTCGACAAAGGGATGAATAATAATGAAGTATTAATTATTACAAACTTTTTTTGGGAACTGCATTAATTCTTTATAAGATAAAGTATAACTTTTTCTAGTAACTTTCATTTTGCTGTTATTTATATATTGTAAGTTTTCTTATTTTATTTGATACGTTTTAGAAATATTAATTGGTAAAATAATGTTATATCATAATAATGTTTGATTGAGTTATGAAAAGATTTAATCTCTATACTTTAAATTGTAAAAAGTAAAATTGTTTATTTGATTAATATATTATTTTATTCTTATTTTTTTTAGGTAGCAGCTGTAATTAAAAAGTTTACTGAAAAATCTGAATTTCGGGAGTTTTGTTTCAAATTTTTGAAACAAAAAGACAAGTACAATCTTCTGAATTTCCTGCCAATCAGTTTGCATAGCTCCAGCTGCAACCATATGCAAATAATGCAGCTTTTAAAAGGTTATGAAATTTTAATAACAAATGGATGTATAGCTTCTGGAATTTTCTCAGATACACACGAAATAATTTCAAAGCTTCTTGAATCAGTGTGGAATGATTCTGTGGAAACAAATGTAACAATTCTGAAAAAGAAAACACTTCCTCCAGTTGCTTTTAGATTAGCAGAGACAATCTTATCAATTTCATATAATCTAGGGTTAAAAGTAAGTTTTGATTTTGTTCATTCAGTTAAAAAAATTTAAAATTATGTTGATTAATGATAATTTTTAAAACTGTTTTGTTGTATGTATATAATTGATTACACTTTATTTATAAAATTTGTTAAATATATCAGTTGATATTTTCTCTTATTGTTTTGCATTTAAGTGATTGATCTTTTCCCGAGCTATTTACTATATATTTTTTTATTCTGTTAATTATTTCATAATTAATATTTTTTTTCTCTTTAGGCTGATGAATTGGCTTTAAGACTTTTAAATACTCCTGGACAGTCTAAGGATTCAAATGTACTTCCAGAAAAAGGATTACTTATTTTCAATATATTTGCTGACAGTATCTGTACATTTGTTGTACAAACTCCTGATATTTTTGTGAAAACTCTTGTAAATTCTCTAAATAAAACTGGATTTACTGAAATTTCCATTCTTCTTAAATTCATAGATTTCGTAGCATGTACAAGAGTTCTTAGAAAGAAGTGAGTAATCATTTAATAATATTTTTCTTTATATATAAATTAACCTTTCAGATTTTATTTTTATCAACTTCATTTCTCTTAGTTGTTTGATTGATGTTAACTATTTAAGCTACTATTCTATTCTCTGCACCCTCTCCCTATTGTTCTTCCAAATTTGATGTTTCTTAAAATGATATTTCAACTTCTTTAAAAGTATAAACAAACTTGTGTAATTTCATTGTTTTTTTTGCTTTATATATATATATATTACCTATATAATTTTAAATATGCCTCTGAATTTTTTTTAAAGCTTCTGAAATCTTTCTGTTTAATGTATAAAAATTACTTTAAAAAGCAATATTTGCCTTATAATTAAATATATCCTTTAAATCAAGAAAAGGAATAAAAATAAGACAAATATATTAAATTTCAAATATCTTAAAATCAACAATATAAAGAATTTTTGAGTTTATAAGTGAAGGAAATTAATATCTCAGTTTAAAGTTATGGTTTCATGAAATTTTTCTGTGTAATATTTTATATCAAGTTTTTAGGTATAAAAATAAATTTATGCTTTTGTAATTAAGTATGTCTTTTTGATAGCAGATTTTTAGCTATTAACAATCTAATGAGAGCCTATTTCGTTATTTAGTTATAATAAAGATGTCATAAAAGCATATCTACTTTACTGGAATGATATCAGTAACTGGTGGAAGTGTCATCCAGATATTGATAGTAAATATTCTGTATTATCTATTATGACAAAGATGTTATTGATTGACTCAGAAGTAAGCTCATTTCTATTTTCGTCAAAATTATTTATTAAAATGAACTATTTATATTTGAAAATATTTCTTTATTTTTAAAAATAAAAAATAAGTATACATCATTTAAATTCATTTATAGGTTGCTGTCAACAAAACTGGATTTTATTCCATGTCTCTTTTCCCTACCTATATATGTTTACTTAAGGAAAAGAGTAATGAATTGAGTTTTATTGTAAGTATTTTCATTTTAGTTTTTCTTTACAAATATTGTATATTTTATGTCATTTTAAAAGGAGATATGTTTGGAAATTAGATAACATTACAAGGGTTTTAGGGTATAAGAAATAGGTATGTAATGGACGTGCATTTCCTGAGTAAAAGTGTATATGAAGATAAATTTAAAATATTTTTATAAGATAGTTTTACAATTTTTATTAGTACCAAAGAATCTTCTTATATGTAAATTAATAAAATAATTTAAAATTATTTCTTAACCCTTTAGGTATAAAAGTCCATTAAAGTATTTTTGGTATTTTGTTTATTTTAGAATTCTGCCCTAGAACTTCTACCATTTTTTATAGAAGAAACTGTTGATACAGATACTTTGAAGTAAATTTATTTTTTATTGTATATAAAGATTTATTTTGAATATATCATAAAAATTAAAATTTTGTTTGTTAAATAATATTAATGTTAAATACTTATCGCAATTATTAATATTATTTTTCATCTTCTTTTGATAAGATGAAATTGTGTCTTTACAATTTAATTTTTCCTTTTTTGTATTCTCCTATTTAAAACCATTTTAATTATTAATTCATTATTTTCATTATAAAATAATATATAATTTTATGTAAGATTTGAAAACTTTCGTTCATTTCTTTACTTAAAATCATTATATATTTTCATTTAAAGATATTCCAGCAAAAAATGTTTTTACAATAAAATGCATTAATTGTTTAATTTAAATAAATCAATCATTTCTTCATAAAATAATTTATTTAATTTATTGGTATCTTGAATCTAAAATATATAAACCTGATAGTAGGATCTTGGCTTCAGGCATGAATGATTCTACTAAAGATTCACCTTGCATATTGATATAATTCATGTCAAATCTGACCTTGTAGGCATCTTTTTGCTATAATGTAGAAGTTGGGAGAAAGTATGCCAGTTCATTATTGTCATCATTATCTGATAATTCAAAATTACCCTCCTGTCACTTTAAAATGTGAAGTTTATATAAATAAACTATATTAAACTACTAAAAGTATAGCCATCAAACTATTGGAATTTGGTATTTTACCAAGATTATTTTGTATTAATAAGGATTTTCCTATGCTCAATTGTATTTCTTTTATGGTATTTGAATCTAATTGAATTATTTGGTAAAAATTTTGTAACTTAATTATTAAGTAAAATAAGCGAAGACTTCAAATGTAAAGTTTTGAAACCATTTTTTTCTTCTTTTTTTTTCAAATTATTTCACTTTTGTATGATATCAGAAATATTTTATAATTTATTTGTAATTCTCATCTCATAATAATTTAATAAACAAACAAATTATAATTTATTTTTATATTTTATTATTTAATTAAAATTTTATGTTTCCAACTGATTCTTTTAATATTTCATTATAAGTGCATGATGTTGATTCTGAAAACTAATTAATTACTTAATTCACAGAATTATTTCTACTGCATATTAGCCTTATATATGTGTGTGTATGTATAATATATATAATTTTAAAAGGCACATTTCAATTTTAATTTTATTGATATTATTTATTATCTTGTGAAAGCTATAATGTTTTTATAGAAATTTTAGATTCATACTTTATCAATAGAATATTCAATCAATTTCTCATTTTTAAAAAATCATTTATAGATATTTACATGTTTTGTTGCTCATACTATTACTAATATATATTTTCTAATAGGTTATGTATTGAGGAAATCAGAGCAATTCATTTTCCATTACAAAGTACTGAATTACAAGTTGGTAGTTCTGCTTATCACACATATATTTCTGCTCTTAAAAAGGTGGATAGTTATCTTTGATACAGATTTCTTTTTAATTTATTATTTTAAAAATACTCTTAATACATATTACATGGAATTACTTTCTTTCAGTTATTATCAGCTCTTTCACTCACTGGGTGTGATTTCCTTCTTCAGTTTTTAACAATATTCTTTTGCAAAGAAAATAACCATCCTTTAGAAGATGAATTTCAAAGAAGTATTGTTCGAATGATTAAAAGGTTAGTAATTGATTAGAAATGTTTAAAAGCGTTGTAGGATCTTTATATATATATATATATATATAAAGGTGAAAATAATAGTAATAATAGTAACGTAAATTTTCTGAAAATTATTTGCATATTATTTTAAATTTAAAATATATTTCTAGACATATATTAATGGTTCTTTTTTTAAAAGTATATTAGTGAATTTACTTATGTGGAATTGAATAATTCAAAATTATATTTATTTACCCGTTTATCTATCTGAGCTATATGAAAATGTTTAGATCTTCCATAAAAACACAGCCTGGTATTGTTTTCGTTATTTTGCAAAAAAAAAAAGTGCTTTTATAATTTTTAAAAAATTAAATTCTAGGATAAGAATATACAATAAAAAGGTTATTACAAATTTTCTTTAAACACTTTTTTATTTGGCTTAGTTTTCTGTAAATTAATTTAACATTTTTTAAATATTATTTCTTTTGTTTGATTGTGAATATTTTTTAATTATATATATATATATATATATATATATATATATATATATATATATATATATATATATATATATATATATATATATATATAGTACAGGCCTTCCAACTTCAATGGGCTAGAAACAGTACTTGATTAAGACTTTGTTCTTTCTGCTCATTATTATCTATTTCTGGCTTAAATATCCTTTTGTTTATTTGAGACAAAGTAGAATTTATTACCATCTCTATATGGAATTAATTACAATCAATCAAAAAAAAGAAAAGAAAAAGAAAGAAAGAAAGAAATCTTGAACAACGCTATTGGTGCCTTTATTTTGTTGAAATTGAGTGATTCTGTTTTGATATATTTATCTTCTATGAAATACCAATTTTTTATATATTAAATATGTGCATATTTCTAATATAATTATTTATTTTGTTTTTTCTTTTAGGAAAAACCCTTGCCATCATCAAAAATTTGCTGATATAATCTTTCAAATGCTGTTACTGAATTCACAGAAACTAGATTCAGAAGTGATTCTTGCAGTAGTTGACAAAGTCTTACTTATCATTCTACTTAATATTGATATTATTCCTTTTATCAATTTCTTTTCATCAAACATTAAGGCTCTGATCAATAATATAAAAGAAAACATAGCACCTGTAAGTATTACAATCTAAAGAAAAATATTTAATTAAATTTGCTTAATGTTTTAGTGTACTTAATTTATTTATTTTCTTGTATATTTTTTGCTAATTACATTAGTTTAACAAAATTCTAATATTCAGTATCTAAGAATTCACGATTTTTATTAAGTATCATCACTCAAATATTGTATGATTAATTAATTTTCATTCTTATTAGTTTAAAGGTGGGAAAATATATTCATTAAATGTATAGTTAATTTATAATGTTTTTGTTAATTCCTAATATGTTTTGGCAATGGCATAATTTGCTTGCAATGAAATAAACGATTTTAAAGTTTAAAGTACTGCTTGTTATTAAATTCTACTCATGTAATTTCAAGGAGAAGCTCAAATTTGGGGATTAGTAATCACTGTGGGTTCTCAGTTCCTTAAAAGGTACAATTATGAGTTGTGGAAATGTTGGCCACATTTCTGAGATGCAGTATACCTCTTTCAAAAGAGGTTAATACATTTTCTTTTGATTACCATTTTGTAACTATTTATGCAATAAGTATTATTATTGTAGCTATCCTATCATTCATAATTTCAACATATTGACAGAATGCAGGCTTATGGATAGTGGATCAGAAAAAACAAACCTTTTTTAAAAAGATGATTTTATTTCAAAATTTATATTGTGCCTACTAAAAACCAATGTCTTTAACATTCACCTTTTTATATGAAATATTGGTTGGATGTTACATTAACTCTATTTCTTTGAAAGATTTTAATAGATATTAATTTAAATTTCAAAATTCTTTTTTATTCTCCTTCCTTTCAATAATCTCCATTAGGATATAAAATATGATTATGTTATGTCTACTCTTATCAGGAAATTTGTTTTAAGAATCAAAACATTGTTGAACTGAAAATCGTTTGCAAAATAAAACATAATAAAGCACTACTATTTCAGTCCTGATTGAATTTTAGAAATCTTCAAATCAGAAACAAAGGATCATTACTTGGTGACATCTTTTATATTCTGTTAATGTAAATGTTATTTCGATCTGTCTAAAAAGGGTATTTCAATCATTTCATCATCTCTAAAAGTGGAGACTTTCATCTGAGCAAGAACTTTCAATGTGTATTTAATTTTTTAAAAGAATAAATTTAAATTCGTAAGAACACCATAATACCATGAAAATTTCTATTCTCTTGCAATGTTCAGAAGAAGGCAAAGGAATTTCTGATATTAGATTTTTATTTTATATCTGATTATTAAAGTTATAGTTTTTTGAAATAATTGTAAGTTCTTTTATTAATATAAGTAAAAAAAACCTTTATGTAAAAAAATTAAATTTATTGTTATAGTAATTAATTTGGGCATGAAATTTTTTTATTCGAACAACCACTGTTCTGGTGGTAAAATGTATTTCAGCAAGAAAACATATTTTATTGATTAAACTCATGTGTAATTATTCATTAAGGAAACTTGTTTTAAAAATGTAAACAAAGTTTTATTATATATGCAAAGTTATTTATAAATTCTAAGTGTTTATTATTGTTTGAATAGAAATCATGAAAAAAAACCATAACAAAAAAATTGTAAAACATACAGACACACACGCACACACGCACACACACACACACACACACACACACACACACACACACACACACAC
>JAOUZG010019008.1:1604363-1624533 GCA_026289955.1 Argiope argentata | reverse complement strand
TATGAAACCAAATATGTTTAATTTAGTATATAATTTATAGTTACATTTTTTATTTTTAAAATTTTATGATAACTTTTTTAGCTATTCTCCCACAAAAATGAAAATAGTGGGGAAGTTTCTAATATGGAATCCAAGAAATCATCACTTGAGGTAAGAATGAGGAATGGAGAAATTTCATTTTATTACTATGCTTTTAAGATCTATTTCTTTAATCTCTTTGCTAAATAAAATTCATATCACTATCATTTTTACATACTTTATTTTTAAAATGTGTGAACTTTTAAAAGAATATAAGATCGCAGGAAATTTTATTTAAGATATTATAAATGTATTTATTTTTATTTATTTCACATGCCAAACTTTTAGCTGTACAACAGTTTCATTTCTGAATTGAAGAAAAAAGCATGTTTCTTGAAAAAAAACTATTAGACTTTTTTTTGTAGAAAAAATATAGAGAGAATTACATAATATTAGAAGACGACGAACTGAACAATCATGATTCAATGGGAGCACTTTGTCACCTTTTGCAACAAATGAAAACCAAAGGCCTTATTCCTGATGAACAAGTAAGTGATTTTAAGTGTAACACAACTGCCTGAATTTGAGATATTTTAACTTTTAGAATTAATTTTTATAAATATGAGTATAATTTTTTTATAGCTTAGGATAATGATAAAATAATTATCAGACTTAAAATCACCATGTTTCAAAAACTTTTGCAGCTGCAAAAATAAATAGTTTTTAAGGGAAAAAACAAGGAAGTTTTTCAATGAAGTAATAAATCTAGGTCTTAATTTGAGACTTGAGTGTTTTGAGGCAAGGATGATAATATTGAATTAGAGAATTGGTTTAGGATTGCTGTAGATACACCAAAATATACTTAGTAATAGTTGCAAATTACTCATTCAGAAAAACTTGATATTTTCACTCACTTTTCAATGGATATCAGGTGATGTTTACCAAGACATAGCTCATTGAATCTCAGGGTTGATCTTAAGTAATAACAAATGTAATATAGTTTTTTGTTGCTTTAAAGGTATATATATGTACAATAGGCTACTGATGATACAATGGTCATTTTTAGTTTTTAACTATATTTAAAGACAAAACAGGGGAAAATGTACATAAAAATTAGTTTAATTTTTGGCATTATAAAAGTCACATAAAAATTATTGTGCTAAATAATTGAAATAATTTTAAAAATTTAAAATTAAAAGAAAACGACAACAAAAAAAGTGTTTAAGTGTTAACTTATTAATTATAGCTATGAAAATGTTATGTGTGTTGAAATTCATTATTTCCATTTTATCATCATAATTAAAAATATTAATAATATATTGATGTTATCTAACTATTTTTTAATAAATATATGCTTATGTGTTAATTAATAATTATATATAAATTTTTTATAGAATTATGTTTGGTATTATGGTTTATTTAATTTTTAAGCAAAGTGCCCTTCCTTATGCTTTTTATATATTAATTTTTTTAAGGCTGACAGTATTCCACCATGGTTGAATTGTATTGTTCAAAATTTAGAAAGTGGAATGATATCTGAGAACATACGTTTATTCTTAGGTCGAGTCATAATTAATAATGCAGAGGTGAGTATTTTCAGTTGTTAAGTTTGCAAATCTTTAATTGGTTGTTTTTAATTACTAATTAATAAGTGAAAATGTTATTTTTATTCAAAGAAATTAATGTATTATTTTTGAAAGGTATAATTCAGATTTTAACTGATATTTTCTTGATTGCTTTATAGATATTACAGCCTTATGCAAAATTTCTGATGGAGCCTTTATTAAACTTGATCATTTTAGGAGTTGCTGGGTTTTCATTAAATTACTATATACTGGATATTATTATTACTCTTTTATCATGGGCACCAACTTCTATTCCTGAGGTGAGTATTTAACAAAAAAATGAAATTAGTTTTTTTTTTTTTAAATTGTTATCAATTTTTCTCATTTACTCTTTCATTATTATCAATCTTTTTATAAATTTTAATTTTTTGATTTAATAATTTTTTATATATTTTATTTTATATTATATTGTATATATATGTCTTAGAATAATTTTTCACTCGTATATCTGCTTTTTTTATTTCTTGGTAATTGAAACTGAAATTTTTAAATTCTTTTTTTAAAGTTTTCATTTAAATATTTTACTCAGGCAAAGTATCAAAACTAAGATAAAAGTTTGTTTAAACAAAATATGATTACTCTACTAAATTTTATAACTGAGGGAGTGAGATCAATAATTTCTTCAAAATGAATTGAGCTCTTCAGTTTCTTTCATTTTTCTTATACAAAAATTTCATATGAAAATTTTAGTGATGAAATATTATTTTTCCTCTGTCATATTGTCAAATCATTGTTATTTTAGAACTGATTTTTTTATTGAACATTGTAGTTGTTTTTTAAGTTTTTAATTGAAATATTATATATATATATTTGTATAACGTGAAGTATAAAGAGAAAAAAGAATATTAGTTTTACTTTGTCCATATATTGTACTTTAAGATGTATTGACAAGTTAAAATTATTTTAATTTTTGATGATGATTGACTCAATGATTCTATTTCAGTAAGATATATAATTGTATACTTCTGCCCCTCTGAAATAATAAACAAATCTCTTTTCTTAAACATGTGTTTTTTAAAATTTGTATACATATAAATTCAAATACTTATACTGTCTATTTACTAGGGGAATGGAATACAAAAAGCTAATGAAGTTCTGAAGTTCCTGATAAGAAATTGTGAACATTCTCGAAGGGAAATATTTCGTAATAACCTTGAAGTAATCAAAACCCTTCTCGAGTGTTGGAAAAAGGGTCTCGAAATACCTTATAGGTAACATACTTGAATTGAAATCCTTAATTGTAGATAGGAACATATTAATCTGAAGTAAATATTTTATTTTTTCTAGAAATTTCATGAATATTTTAACAAAGGTGAGAAGAGGGGATATTTACTATTTTAAAGTAGTTTTGTGATTAGGGTTAAAATTATTACTGAATTTGATTTTTAAAATTGTCATTTTTTAAAAAAAATTTTTTTTTGCTGTTATAAATTACTAGCCTTATCATCTGGTTTCGTCTATGATAGATTCTAATTCTTTATTGATATTCTTTGGACTCATTTTTCTTAACTCAACATAGTTATGTGTCTTTCATTTTAATCATCTTGCACCAAAATATAAATGTCTTAGTTTTAATCTTTATTTTAATGTTCTTTCCTTTTTCTCCTGAATTTATCACTTTAACAGAAACAGAACATTATACACTTGAATATTCTATTCACTGATTAAAGTTATTTAAAAAGTCATAAAATTTAAACTAAACCTTGTATAGTACTTAAATTAATAACACTGGGAAGATAATTGCTTGCTGTTTATTTTTATATAGGTATATCATTATTTTTGTTCTATAATTAATTATTGGTAAAAAAATTGTGCAAAAAATTTCAAATTTTGGCTTAATTTTTTTACTTATAAAAAATAATTTTAAAAGCTAGAAATAGTACAATTAATATAGAAATGGATCCTTTAATGGTATGTATAAATTCTACATCCCTGTTGTTTGTTCATTCTTTTGAAGGAGAATAATAATAGATTATAATATATTGGCATATTCATTTTCTATTTTTAAAGATTTGAAGTTAATTTATGAGTTCTAGCGTATAAGAACTGTCCAGCATATAAAAATCTTAATTTATATTCATTTAACTATTTTCCACTGTCTAACAATTTTTAATGACTAATATTGTGTATTAAAAAATTTTGGTAATGAATAGTAATCTTGTAATATTCTCTTTTCTCTTTATTGTAGAAATCTCTTGTAATAAGTTTTATTCTTTTTTGGATGTTTTGTTAATTACATTAGGTCTTTAAAATGCAATTTAATTTTTCTAAAAGAAAAACAAAGTTTATTTCAGATTATCTCAGTATTATATTAATGCTAATTCATGCATTTTTTGAACTAAAAATGTGGAGAACATATTGAAATTAAATACTGTTAAAAAGTAACTGGTTATTTTAAGATTACATAAGGTTATTTCCCCTAATTAAAAAAAAATTCTTAGAATTTTAAATTTATTCAAGATTGTCTTAACATTTTAAATAAGCAATTTTTATCTCTAGTAAAATTACTTGAAAGGGATTAATGGTTTGAAAATGAATAATGAAAATATAAAATTTATATCTATTTATTCATATAACATGCTAATTATCAATAATCAGTGTTTCAATAAAGTATTCTTGTTATTAATTTACTAGGAGTTTTGCTGAAAAATATTTAAAAAGTATATTTTTCATCATCTCAAAATCTGTTAAACGTTTTTCATTTCAGTGTAATTTACGAAAAGATGAATGATTTCACCCCTGAGAGTAAAAAGAATGTATTTGGAATCCAGTTGCTTGGTTTAGTATTATCTTGCGATTTTCTACCTTTCAACTGTGATGATAAGGCATCAGCTCAAAGGTAGATTATTATGTGATATATGTTTTCTTCCTATTTTATGGAATACAATAACTGTGCAAGTGTCATAAAATATGTTATTATTATATTATTTAAAATTTGAATACATGTTAGTAAAATCTCTTACATGCATTGTAATCATTGTGAAAGAAATCTAAGAAACATTGTAAAATAAATATATTTCTATTGGAAAAATAAAACCACACTGCTTTCTTTTACAAAAAGGCTTTAAAAAATTGTTTTTGAAAAGCTAGTTTGCTGAAAAAATTACTTAGCTTTAATTATGAATCAAATTGACAAAATATTTTTTCGTATTAACTTGATCAGCAAAGTAATTTTTACAAAAAGTAATTGTAAATGTTGAAATAAAAGGCAATCTAAAATTCTCAAAATTGAAAATGTGGGTATTTTTACGTATGGTTTTGAGAATAACTAAACATATGAAGTGCATAGTATTTATTTGAAAATATGTATAAAGATTTCATATATTACTGGTATTAAATTATATATAATAAATTAATAATTGTGAATTCTACATTTTTGTTTATTTTTAGTTATTTTTCTGTTCTTCTGAAGAATCTGTCTCACAAGTACAAAGAAGTGTACGGATCTGCTGCAGAGGTTGTGTCTCTTGCTCTCAAAAATATATTAAAGGATGAAGAGGATGTTGGAAACAATCCATTTTTCATAAAAGTTGTACAACAATTGGATGTTTTGAAAAACAAAGAAGAAGAAAAGTTTCTTTATTGCTTAAATAAAATTCACGAATTTTGCCCTGCTGTTGCAGACAAGTAATGTTTTTGTAAACTTTTGAAATATGATTTAAAATGGCATGATAAATATAAAGTAATAATTTTTTTATTAAATCAATAGACCCACATTAAAAAGAATTACAAATTTAATTCTTAAGGTTTAAAGAGAAAATAGATTTAAAGATTTAAGTTTAAAAAAAATTTGAAATTTTTTTGAGAGATATTGTAGATTTTTAAGAAAAGACTAAGATTCAATTGATATTAGATTCAAGATTTAATCTAATTATAAGATTTAATTAGTGTTTTGCTAAAAAAAATTTACAATAGTCCAAGAAAAAAAATTCCAATTTTCTGTGAAAAGATTATATATATATATATATATATATATATATATATATATATATATATATACCTTTTGTCTTCAAATTCATTTGAGGAAAATAATCCAATCATTCAATTATTTAAAAATGTTGGATTAAAAATTTAATACATATTTTTTTATTCTGCATTTTTGAAAGAATTTTTTTAAATTTCCTTTTTCACTAAATTCTATTTCTTAAAGAAATAAATTTTTGGATTAAATTTATTTAAAGGAACTGTTTTTTTCTTGGATGTATTTTCTTTAATTATTTATTTTATGTAGAGATAACACCAACCTAACTTACTGTTTTTCTATAGTATAAAAATATTAATTTATGATTATACTTTAATAACTTTAACTGAAACTGCATTTTATAGAAATTGCACTGTAAAAAAGTAGTTATTTGATTAAAAGGAAATGAAATATTTTTTGCAAGAAAAAAATTGCAATTTCTTTGATATTGAAGTAGTTTGTTGCACTTTTTAGATGTTCTTATTCCATTTATTATTTTTTAACTCTAATTTTATTTAATAAAGAAGATTTTTAGCTGATTTTTTTCATGTAGTACATGACAATTTTCAATGATTAACTGCTTTTTCCATCATTATAATATTTATAGATTAACATGCACTTCAAAGTAATTTACTATGAAATAGAAATAAGTAAATCCTGACAGTCTTTTATTTCTAACTATCCTTTTAACATTAATAATTATTCTTTTAAACATTCAATTGCATGGCATGTTTTAAAATTGAAGACATGAACTTAAAAAGAGACAAACTATTATTTTAAAAAAACCTTTTATTTATGTAAACCATTGTTGAAAGTTGAAACAATTTGCACACATGTATATCTTTTATCAATAAAATGAATTTATCATTGGTACATATATACAAAAATGCATGATGAGCATTATTTTTGCTTTGCCCAAAGAGCTTTATTTTTGTTTAAAATAAAGAATTTAGTTTCTAATAATGAAAAAAAAAAGGAATTAAAAGTTTATCTATTCCTTTTTTACTGTTTTCTTAATTTCAGCGAAAATGATGTGAAAATATTTATCTTAAAATACAGACTTAAAATATTCATAATTATATTGATTTTTTAATCATTTTCTTTCAGATTCATCCCACGGCTTTTATTTTTGTATCCCAGAGTGTATAGTTCTTTTAAGAATTACATTTTACAAGTATTATGCTCTAGAATAAAGGATATGGAAAATGGCTACCAGCAGCTGAAAGTTATTGGTTTATTTGAAGATTTAGAAAAAAGGTAATTTTCTTTTATATTTGAAAGTCTTGTCTTTTGTGTTAGTTATAAATATTTTGATGATTACTAATTGTTAAAATGTATGTAGGTAAAATATAATTTTGGTAATTGTTTTCTAGAATTGGTTTATTTTTATTTGTTAAAAAACCTCCAAATAATTTATTTTTACCTTCTTAAAAAAATGCAGGAAGGTGCAGCTTAGGCAAGAATTACTTTTGCACCAGAAAACCCAAACTTCAAAAGACAGGAAAAGATTTTTGATCTATGGTTAGAATTAAATGAAATGTTTACTTGAATATTTAGATATATGTAGTTAAAGAAATACAAATAATATGCAGTCTTTATACTATTCTTATATTCATGAAACACAAGAAAGGAGTATTATTCAGTAGAGTCATCTTGATAGAAATACAGTGTTGATGAAAATGGAGTAAATTTTCTAATTGGATTAAAAACAAAATAATACCTATTGTGTCCTAAACATGAACACTTAAAAGGAAAATCTTAAAACAAAAGGAAAATGAAAGAATTTCATAATTTTTTAAATGTGTAACAAGGGCTTTTCTCAAATTTGGAAATAAATCTGGAAACAGAAACTAAAAAATTGGTTTTGCAACAGTTTTAGACAATTAAAATAACATCTTTAATATTCAGTGGGAAAACTAAAAGCTACTCAAAAGTAATTAAGTTTTTAAATTTTGAATTGATTGATCAAAAAGAGAATCTTAGAAAAAGAGAGTTTATGACATAGATGCAAAGCAACAAAAACACACACTAACTTTAATTCAGATGTTTGAATAAACTTTAGAGAGAACATAAAATATTTTTATATTATGGAAGAAACATGTATCTTAATCTGTACTGTTTTAAGATTTTATTTTGTTAGATTTTTTTTAATGTATGAAAAAAATCTCCATTTTTATTCTCAATTCAAAATTAATATCCATTTTTGTAATCCCATATTTGTGTTTATAAAAGCATATAAAACTAGAATAATAATGCTGAATTAATTTTATGAGTTTATATCTTTTTGTCCAATGATTCAAATTTTTTAAAACTATTTTATTATTCTAGGGAGGAAACAGCACAGCAATTATTGTTACAAACTTTGGAGAAAATTATCCCTGGTTTGTCTTGTGATGATATTCTTCATGTTTTGCCAGGAATTGTTAATATCCATGCTCAACCATCTGCTGCTAATCGACTTGCATTGTATAAAATCTTATTTTTGCTGTTTGAAAAATTCAGGTATTTTTAAATTCTTTTATTAACTTTATAATTTTTTGTACCTCATTTTGAATTCATATAAAATAAGAATTTTCAGTTATATGTTTTGTTCAAGCATGCCAAATTAGAAAACCTGTGCAAACAGGCAAAATTAAAATATAGGCTAAATAAGCAAAATCTTAATTTATAAAGGCTCCTTTTCCTACTTTTATTGTTATATTCTTTCACAGTTACACTCCTCTTCTACTTTTACAAGTATATTATTATAATAATCCTTAAAAAAGGTGAATATCAATACATGGTATTATTTCTTTTTGCAATTCAACACAGAACCGATTGAATTTAGTTTTCAAACTGTTGAGGTATGGGATCTTGATTAGCTTTAGTTGCATTTCTGAACCATTATGCTTTTATTAAAAGATTAATATTTAGTTTTATGCTTATAGAGTAATTTAAGAGAGGGAGATTAATGCTTAATTTAAAAAACTTAAAATCTAAAAACAAAATTGTAAACTCAGTTTTTTTGAAACCAAGTTTTCTCCCTAGGTATTTTTTTTTGCTGTTTATTTTCTAAATAGATATTATAATAAATACTATAATTATAAGATTAATTAATGTAGCTAGAAATATGAAACAGAGTTTAAAATCTTTCTTACAAGATTATTCATATTAAGTATAAAACTTTTAAAAATCTGCAAAGGCTATTTTAACCAAAAATTTCCACATGCTGGCAAGTGAAATGTTGAGTTTGCACTTTTTGAAACTTGCAATGAAACTTTTTTTCACCATTCAAAAATGTCTTCAAAGTTTCTATAAAATCATTACAAGTATTTAATTGTTCGCATTTAAAATAAAACAAGCTGAAAATAAAAGCAGATTAAAGTTTTAATCTTAATAAATAAATAAAATTGTTTGTAATTTACTTTTATTTGTTTTATTTTTTACTAATCATAATTTAGCTATTATTATCATGTAATAATGAAAATTCTTTAAAAGGTTCAATATTTCAATTCATTATATGTGCATTATGTTGTGACTCTTCTTTTTTATTGACCGACACTTGTCTTCAGTAGCAACAAATGCAGATGATGAAATTTTAAGTTCTCATATTCTTAGTCATTTATTAGATAGTATGAACTATTCTCTTTCTCTCTTTGTGTATCCAAATTATAATTTTTCAAAAATCTTAAACTTTTTGTTAATAATTTACTAACCAAGTTTTGCTTTTAAATTTTGGCATGTTTTTAAATCTTAAAATATTAATTTCCTTCCACTTTTTTGAACTGATAAAATTTTAAAAGAAGTCATAGATTAGAATTTTTTCGGAAGTTTATCTTAAAAGCATTTTTAAAAAATAGAAGAAAGTTTTTAATAGGAAATATAGATGAAAAAAAAAAGGTAGATTTTTAAAAAGCAGTTAAAACACCAAATATTATATTCAATATTCAAATAAGAAAATATTGTATATTGTATGAATTTGAAAAATAAAAAAAAAATATTTATTAGCAACCTAACTAACTACTATTCATGTAGAATTTTTAGCTAGTAAATATGAAAAGTCATTGACTTTTATTATAGTGAAATTATGTTTCCATTTTTAGTGATAATGAAGGGGCAAAAGAAAAAGTAATTACTAAATATGCTCAAGAAACACTTCTTCTTGGTTTAGCTGATCCAGATGAAGCAATTCGGTATGTAAAAAATGATTTACCAGCTATATATGACTACAATTATATGTACTCATTGCATTGCTGCCTTTTATCTGTTCTCTCTCTATATACTCACTCATGCAAACACACAGTGATTTTGTCAACTCATAATTTTGACTGTTTTTAATACCAACAATTAAGGTTATTGATTTCCAAAAAAAAAAAAAAGTTTTCATAGTTTTTAAGTGTTTAAATGCTCATGAACTAAAGATCAAAATCTTGCATATAACTAATTAAATAAAATTAAAGGTGTTGGAAGATTTAATAGTAAAATTATGCAAGGGTAACCAGTTTAAACAGCTGCACATTTCTATTTTATAAACTAAATATTATATTTATGATAAAATCTAAACAGCAAAAAATTAAATGCTTCGAATATGCATTACTGTACAATGTAGTGTTAAAAATTATTTCACCTTCATTTTTGCAATGTATGAGTTTTGGATGCTGATACATCAAACTTTTTTATAAGCAGAATATAATAAGACCTGATCAAACTGCTATATGTTTTTAATATCTTATACATATTTTTTAAAATTGTCTCATTAGAATTTTCAAATCTGATCTTCCTTTCCCACAAGTTTACATATTTCATGAAATCAAATTAATGAAATCCTTTTACCCCAACCTCTTTATTTTTTTAAGTACATTTGAGGCATATCAACTACAAAATGTGCAGTTTTAATTTGATTCTTTCTAAGAATATTGTTTCTAAAATAATTTTCATAGCATAACTATATATATATATATATGATTTTTTAAAATAGTTTTTCAATATTTATACCTTGGCAATTCCAAATCACCTATGATTCATTTATATGAGCATATAATACTTTGCATGCTTTATCTTATGAAAAAAAAAACTATAATTTGCATTACATTTGAGTAAGTTAGGAATATAACACTGTAGTTAAAAAATCCCATTCAACTTTGTAAATAGGTACATACTTTTAAATGGACATAGAAATGCTAATAATAGGTGGATTAAATTTTTATTTCTACCTAATTTCTCTCTTCTTTCTCAAAGTTAGCTAAATTGGGACTATATCATAATGAAAGCATTTTCTAATAAAGGTTTTTTGATATCTGCAATTGATTTAGAAGTAAAGAACAGAAAAGTCATTTCCAATTCCTTTTCATTAATTGCATTTTAATGTAACTTTGCAAGTTTTTGTTTGAAAGATCTCTCCAGGATAATTCTTTTTAATTCTTATATTTATATATTTTATAAAATTAGAGGTTAAAATTGCTAAAGATAATTCTGTATCTTATTTTATTGTCAGGATTTTTATTTGAAAACTTAGTTTTAACGTATGGTATGTATTTTAAGAATAAATTTGAGTTGCTTTGTTTTAAAAATGAATTAAATTCACTTCTATTAAAGTATTATCGATGTAATTAAAATTTATCATTTATTTTCTTTCATTTAGTCTTACAGTTGATAATTTTTGGAGCAATGAGAAAAGGTTACCTAGTGGTACAAAAGAAAGACTGCTTGCTCTTATGAAAAACATGTTCTCGCCTGTTACTGAAGAGTCCTTTTTACAGTATGCAACGTTTCTACTGCTTGAGAGAACATCTATTAGCCCAGATTTTAAACGCAAAGTTTTTGATCATCCTTTATCTCAATGCAATTTTCAAGTAAGCTATTTCAGGGAAATAATAAATTTTAGGCTTTTTTTTATTTAAATTGATGAAAAATATCAAGTATATTTCTGTTTAAATACCATTTATCTTCAGCAGATTTATCTTATGAAGCTTTTTTGCTAGAATATAAAAAATTATTGTTATGAAAATTCAGAGATATTTGTTGATTATATTATTAATAAATCTTATTGTTTATAAAATGAAGCAAATAATGTGTTTTGGTATTATTGTGTTTAGATCTGAATAAGAACCAATACAACAATAAATTTAGAGACGAAGACACAGTAGAAAGGTGTCATAAAAGTTGGAAATGCATGAATTTTGATCTATCAGTGCACAAATATTTTGTTTCTTTGGAAGTCTCATTGTTTTTCACCATTTTCATGAAATATCTAAAAGCCTGATGTCCAGCATGGACATTATATATATATATATATATATATATATATATATATATATATATTCAAACTCTGAGGTCCCAATTTTAAAATTGTTTATGTTTCTATTTTAAATAATTTTGCTATTTTTATTCAAAATACTTTTTTTTAATGTTTCATACCAGCTCCAATAATCTGGTCACAGAAATTCATTTTTAGTTAATTGGAGCTTGGATTTAAGATCTAAGTCAAACTCCTCTATATAACTTTGTTGAATGCTTGTAAAATCTTTTGTGAAAGATACAATGTTGCTCTTTCTTTCTCTCTCTATTTTTGCATTTAATTCAGTTCCTTGGAAATATATGAAATCTCAACACTTTTGCAAAGAACTTAATAAAATGTTAAACATTTTAATACAAAGCATAAAATATGAAAAATTTTATATACTTTCCTTAAGCATTTTATATCATACCCATGCATTCCTTAGCATAGCAAATGCCATTTAGGTAAAGTATGTTCATGGTAACAGCATTATTTAAGCAGTTTGTTTGCGTAAAAACAAAAGGTACACTGGATAGTGATTTCCTCATGTTTACTAGTATGACCACAGAAAATTTGAATTTTTTGACAACTCTTTGTGTGTCACTAGTTTTCTTTAGCTGTTCACAATAGGTTGCAGTATCAGAAACTTCTTTGATAAGCATGTCAACATGTGATTTAATTGACTATTTATTATAATCTCATCCACCTTTTTAGAAAGGTAAAAGGGTTTTCTTCTTTCCATCGTTTTATAAAGGGAAAAAGGATTAAAGGTTTTCTTCTACTGGGGTGAATATCTTAATTGTATCATAATATTGTATTTAGCTTTCTATGGAATATCTAGAAAATGTATGAACAGGAAGGAAAAACATGTTTGTATACCAGTACCAATTGAAAACAAATTCATTGATATTTTCAATTTTATTTTTTCAATTCATCTTTAAATCTAAATGTAATTTCTAACTGATTTGCACAAATTGCAGTTATAAACATTTTTGTGAAATTCAGAAATTGAGATGAAACTATAATTTGTGAAGAATCAATTCAATTTTTGTATTGATGATTCTGGTTAAATTACAAATATTACTAATACAAATTTGAATTTTTTTACAAGATATATAAAAATGTTCCACTAAAATAATTTTTTAATATGCATCTCTGAAGCTTTGTCTTTTGTATTGCTATGACAAAATTGCAATGTATATTTGTTTTTCAATAAGGCTTATCAAATTCAAACCTCATGGAGAAAAAGACATTTGGCTATGACACCTTTATTTACTGAATCTGCATCTTCCACATTTTCAAGTTTAATGTCCTTAGATTCATATACTTCAAGTACATATGGCCAAGATGTGAACATAAAAGCTACTCAGCAGAATCTTGCATTTACAGAAACAATGGAGATAGATGAAGGTGATACTTTTTTGTTGCTTAAAAATATATCCTTTTTTTTAATGAAATTGAACATTTGTTAACTATTTTGAAGCAAATGGTGGGATTGTCTCGATTACCTGTTGGATTATAAAATATTCTTTTGATTTTATTTGAAATAATTTCTATGAGATATATAATTTTTATTAACTTATAATATCTACATCACTGAAGAAAAAACACTATGAAATCTGAAGCCATTTCTGTATACAATTAATAAATTATGCTAATAATTAAGTTATTAAAATGATAATAATTCATTATTTAGAAAGACAGCATTTGCATGAAATTTTTTAAAAAAGAATTGCATGTAACAGTTAAAAATATTCTGGTGTAAATAAAATATTTTTTAAGAAAATTTATATTAACACATTTAAAAAAGCATTGCATGAAAGGAAGAAGTAATTCAAACATTCATTTGTTTTTACTTTTGTCAGAAAAAACACATGTTTAAATGATTTATTATTGGATAAATAAAAAAAAATCTACAGACTTTCTTTTATTATTTGTAGAAATATGTTAAAGTTATAAAAAATTTACCACAGGATTCAAATTAATATTTTTCAATAGATAAATTTACAAAATGTAAATTGATGTAAAAGTCATTAAGATGCTCTTTGCTGCTATTTTTGATGAAAAGTTGATGTCCCCAAATTATCCAAAACTTGTTTTACAAATTAAATGATTTTGCAATTGTGGATTTCTGATTTAAATTGATATTAAAGTCTTTTTTATTTAAAAGAATCTTATTTATGCAATCAATAAAAGGTACTTTATATATTTAAGTTTTCAAAATCTCATTTATATACTTTTGAATTGATAGGTTAAGGTCTTCAATGAATTCCTTGATTTTAAATAAAATTATCATTATTGCATCGTGATCTGTCAATTGATATATGGGGAAAAAGTGTATATATTTATTTATTTGTAGCAAAAGTTTTTATAAATTTTAAAAAGAAAATCCTAATTAAAATTAGTTATTCAAAAGAATGCCTGTTTGATGTTATAATGACAGAATGTTGTTGGTAATGTTTTCATTTATGATTGCATTTTATTATTTTCATAAGCTGCAGACCTTCACATTTTTTAATATTATGGTATTGTAAAAAATTTATAGAAATATTTACTAATCAAGGCTTAGCGATGTTTAATGATGCTTGCTTCATTATTGCTACATTTAGTAATTAAAGGAATTTTAGAGATTTCATTGTGACTCATCTTTACCTCAAGAAATGACAAAATTGCAGACATTTTTATGAAAGTGACAAATATTTTGATTTCTGATGAATAAGTGAAATTTGAGTAAATTGAGCTTTAGTATAATGTTGATTTGTTTGTAAAAAGAACATTGAATGTCTTATGTCCTGATGTAGAATTGTGGTTAATTTTTAGCTATTGCAAAGGTACATATTCCTTATAGATATATTTATTTTTTTACTAATTTTATGTTGATGTTAATAAGGTATTTGTACTAATGATATACCTACAAACTGCCAATTTACAAGCTGCAAATAAAATAAATAAATTTATCAATTTTCTTACTTATTGATAAACTTGTCTTTTTTATTTTTAATTAATTTTCATATTTATACAAGTCAAATTTCAAAAAAAAAATTATTGGCTCTACAAAAGATATAATTGCAGACATATGTATAATTTACATGCAACTTATCAGTCTTTCTTTGTATTAACTGTTTCTTTTTCTGTTGCAAGATGAATGGAACATTACAACACATCCTTATGAAAATATTCATTAACTAAAGCTTAGGACATTTTAGATATTTTTGGCATTTATTGGATTAATGGCATCTTTGATAATTTTTAAAAAACTAGAAAATTTTCTTTATATCCTGATCTGTAATAATAGCAAAATTGTATGTATCTTTCATTGTATGATATATTAGCATAATTATTATCTTATTTTAGATCTCAGAAAACAAAATACCTTTAATTGGTTGACTGGAAGTGCAGATACTTTCACTTCTCAAAACTTTTCATTTGACTCAGGATATGAAACAACTAGCTCAATGTCAAAATCTCTCTTGATTGCTAATCAAAATGATACAAAACTATCTGGAAAAGAATTTTCAAGGACAATGCAAATTAAAAAACGTGATGAAAAAAGTAAGATGATTTTCCAACTTTATATATTTTTTTGTAAAGCACAATATTGCAGAATATGTGAATGGTTATAAAATGTAAAACAATTAAAAAAACATTATTCTTAAATTAATCTTAATATCAGATAATTCTTGTTTAAAACTTTATTAATATTATAGAGTGTGTGCATGGCATTGAAAGTTGTATTGCTTAAAGTGGAAGAAATTATTTTGCTTAATTGCTATAAATTTGTGTGAGGCATTAATTTTTCATGTTATATCTTTAAAAGAATATTTGTTACCAAAGTCTTACCTTTGATAGTCTAGATTATGGGAATTTTTGCATATTATTTATTCTTGTATAGTGTGATATTTTATTAAGAAAAGGCAACTTGATTGATTGATATTTTTTCTATAAAAAAACAAACATATCTTTATGGGCTACAGCATTTTAAAAATGTAGTGACTTCTAACTCTATGGTTTATTTAAAACAGAATATCACAATATTAGTATCGTTGGACTAATTTTATTAAAAAAGGAATATAATAAAGAATGCTTTTATGAATGTATAATGAATGTATATATGAGCATAAAGAATGTATGAAATCTCTTAAAAGTTGTTATTAAATAACTAAACAAAACAGAATTTGGTTTAGTATACATGAAGTATCTTCATTTCTTTACTTCATCTGAATATCACCAATTAGCATAAGTTTTAAGAGATTCTTTTAAAGATTTTGTTTCAAATTACTGCAGCTTTGAACCTACCAATTATTAAATTATTTTTTATACTTGTTAAAAAGGCAAGACATATATACTTCTAACATATGTAGTTTTTAGATTTAACTTAGAAAGGATTTGAACCTCATCCTTGTAATTATTTTATTTTAAAGAATTTGGTTTTTGTACTTTAAAGAATTTGGTTTTAAAAAAATCAATTTTAAAGTCAATGTTTGACATATGTATATAAAGATTTGAGTTTCTGATCTGAAATTTGGTTACATATAATTGGCTGTGAGAGAAACATGGGGTTCTAAGTTCATAGTGGTATTTCTGAGAAATTAAATTTTAATTTAATATATTAACAATGTCAGAAAAAGGCAACTTAAAATTTTTGGTCTTGGATTCTTAATGCTTCTTTTTTAATTAATTAAATTATTAATTGAGATATCTATTTGTTAAATAGGCTGTCATTCCATAATTTCAATCAATGCTTTTATCAATTCAAAAAGAATTTGCAGATGAAACTAATTAAAAATAGGAGACAAATGAAATAAAAAAAAACTGTATTGATTTCTGAATATTATCAAGTTCTTTTTTGGCTTCAATTTTATTGTTCTATTTAAAAATTTTCTGTTAGTTGAATATTTCAAACAGTGCCAGAGAATATGGTCATAGTCATATTTTGATCATAAAAATAAACAATAAGGATTGATATAAATTTTAAATTTATTAATTAGAGCTAGGATGAAAGGAAGGAATATTCACTAGAATTTCTTGATATTTAATACAAAATATGATTTATTACAAAATATGATATAATAACAGGCGTTATCAGAAAATTTCAATAATTTTCTGATAATGCCTGTATTTTCAACATTAATTGATTCAAAGTATGAAGACCTTGACTGTTTTAGTCAGGAATCCATTTTTTTTTCATTCCGAGAAATATTTGCATGTCTTGAAATCCAAACTAATATGATATGTTGGTTTAGTTTTACTCTTGAATATTCCATGAATAACTCGTGGTGATTTGAATAAATAAACTTTTTGACTTCCAGTAGGCAGAATAACTTTTTTTTTCTGTTTCTAAGATGTTGTCAGTGATTAACAAATCATTAAAGCATCATCTGTAAAGATGAAATTAAGGAAATTAATCCATTAAGCAGAATATTTTAATAATAAGATTTTTTTTAATGATATTAAAACAGATTTCAGCTAGTAGAAAATGTAGACATCTTGCAAATAAATAATTTTCCCAAACTAAGATACAATTAAAACTCTGGGAATGTGTTTGTTCATTTCAAAAATATCTCTTGCTATGTTTACTTATTTATTGTGGAAATATTTTTGTCTCAGTTTAGATTATTTGCATTTACGTACATTAGGAGCTTAATATTGACATAATCAAATGTATTGGCATTATAAAAGTACTAAGATATATGAGAAATTACATCAAATTGCTGAAGAAATTTAACAATTTTAACAAGTTAATAGATTAATTAGTGCAAGCTAATTTCAATATAAACTATGTAACATGTTCAAAATTCATGTAACAAAGGTAAAATTAAAAATGTAAGAATTAATATCAAAGTTGGCAAAAGTGGCAGAGGCGCGAGGAAAATTTTTGAAACTATAAAATAGGTTTAATAATACAATAAAGAAAAAAGGATTTTATAAATTATTTTAAATTGATTTTAAAAAATGGTTACAATTAAAAAAATCATATTAAAATGGAATTTTTGTCCCTAAAAGCAATTTTTCATTTTTTTTGTGATAATTGGTCCAGATAGCAGCTACAGAATAAAAAAGAAACAATGTTTCAATCTATGTGAAAATATTGTGATGCGGTTATTGATTTAATTGATGACATAAAAAATAGTTACGATTTTCAAAATTTCTCACTATAAATTTTATTTTTCCTTTTAACTACTTATCTAACAATTAATTAATTAATTGTTTTGCATTATTGAGTAAGTTAACTTCTCAAATCTTTGCATTTTTAGCTATTAGTTAAAAGAAACTATGATGTTATAAGTTATCAAACTGACAACATCAACGTTTTAATTTTTTCAAAAGTTTCCAACATTTTTGATATTTTAATCTGTAAAATAAACATAATTTCAAAAATGTGAAATTTGTAAAAAATGAACTTTTTTTAGTTTATTCAAAACAATTTATTGAAATTTTAATTTTTGTATCTTGTTCAAAATAATTAAAATTTTGTACAGATTAATGCATCTTTATATTGATTAAAAAAATTCTCTTTGAAAGTTTTGTTCAAATCAAAGTATTTTTGTGATCATTTATATTATAATTTTTTTCTCATTGTCTAGAAGAAAGGAAGTCTGCTGCTTCAATGCTAAGACGAAGATTTTATAAAGATAAAAATAGTGATTCAGATACATTTGCCCGGCAAGAACTTAAACGACAAGATCGCCGAATGGTATCTAATAATTTGTCAATTTCTTTTAATGGGATTTTTAGCTTTGATATTTTAGGAACTGAAGCAAATTTAGGATCTTAATAAATTCTACAGGTCAATGTCAACAACTAAATTGCATAGTGACTTATTTCTTTTAAACTTCTTCTAAAAATACCTTTAGCAAGTAGAATAATTTAATCATTAAATGTAAAAATATTTAATGACTAAATGTTTAAAAAAATCTGGAAGTATTCATTTTTGTTGACTGTATACTAAACACTTACATAGGTGTTTTATATAGTTTTTTTTATGTTTGTTATTCTTCTGTTTGAAACTTAAGCTTAAAGATGTTTCAAGGTAAAGATTACAGGCAATTATAGTAAGTAAAGTTTTTTGGAATCCATTCCAATTTTTCATTCTAATGCCATGAAATATTTGATATCAATTTTAACTTCACTTCATGCAATATTTTATATATATATATATATATATATATATATATATATACTGAAGTAACAGAAGTCATGGCATGACTGTTAATATCGTGTCGGTCTTCCTTTTGCCCGGCGAAGTGCAACAACTCGACGTGTCATGGAGTCCACAAATCATTGGAAGTCCTCTGCAGGAATATTGAGCCATGCTGTCTGTATAGACGTCCATAATTGTGAAAGTGTGGATAGTGCAGGAGTTTTTGTACGAACGGACCTTTCGATGATGTGCCATAAATGCTCGTTGGGATTCATATCGGGCGATCTAGGTGGCCAGATCATGCGCTGGAATTGTCCGGAATGTTCTTCAAACCAATCGCGAACAGTTCTGGCCCGGTGACATGGCGCATTGTCATCCATAAAAATCCCATCGTTGTGTGGGTACGTGAAGTCCATGAATGGCTGCAAGTGATCTGCAAGCAGCTGAACATAACCATTTCCAGTCAATAATCGGTTCAGTTGCACCAGAGGATCGAGTTCATGCCGTTTAAAAACTGCCCACACCATTATGCAGCCACCACCAGCTTGAACAGTGCCTTGCTGGCAGTTTGTGTCCATGGCTTCGTGGGGTCTGCGCCACACTCGAACTCTACCATCACCTCGTAACAACTGAAATCGTGACTCATCTGACAACGCCACGGTTTTCCACTGGTCTAGGGACCAGTCGATATGCTCACAAGCCCAGGAGAGTCGCTGCAGACGATGTCATGCTGTCAGTAAAGGCCCTTGAGTTTGTCTTCTGCTATCATAGCCCAAGTAAGACAAATTTCGCCACACAGTCCTATCGGACACGTGCCTCGTACATCCCACATTGATTCCTGCAGTTATTTGACAAAGTGTTGCGTGTCTATTATCATTGACCATTCTACACAGACGTCGGCGGTCTCGGTCGTTAAGTGCAGGTGGTCGCCCACTGCGCTGTCCATGTTGGGATGTGATGCCTAAAATTTTATACTCTCGGCACACTCTTGATACTGTGGATCTCGGAATGTTGAATTCACTAACGATATCCGCAATGGAATGACCCATGCGTCTAGCTCCAACTAACATTCCACGTTCAAAGTCTGTTAATTCTCGTCGTGCCGCCATAAATCACGAAAAACCTGTTCACATGAATAACTTGAACACAAATGAAAGCTCTGGAAAACG
>JAOUZG010019008.1:1579244-1593139 GCA_026289955.1 Argiope argentata | reverse complement strand
TATATATATATATATATATATATATATATATATAAAGTTGTATAGATTTTATTTTAGCATTTGAAATTGTTTTCTCATTATTTGGCTTGTAGAATATATACAGAGTGATAATCTGTTCTCTTAGTATTTATTATCAAAAGATTTCTCTAAAATATGGTTCAAAAGAGAAATAGGAAAATAATTTGTATTTTATTGAATCATTGATAATATTAAAAAGCTAGCTAATATGAGGTTTATTTCTTCGAAGTACTATATATGGAATAATAATTCTTACTTTACTTTTTCTTTGCTTGCTTCTGTAGAATTTTAATTTATTTAAAAGTTTATTTGTTTGAATATTGAAAGTAAATTACTCTTATTCTTAACTAAATTTGTTCCAGAAATGGCTATAATTATACAATTCATTTTCAATTTATTTAATGATATTTTATAGATTTATAAATTGTTGGTATAAAAAATCACATTAATACAACAGTATTACGTGATAAAGAGTCTGTTTATTAATAAATTTATTCAATTCATTGTTTAATATTAACTGATGACATATATTTCAGATAAATACATTAATGCACCTTCTATAATAAGTTGTTTAAAGACATGGCAGACAAGATTTCCAAACACTGTAGATCCTGTTGATATTTGGGATGATGTAGTTGCCAACAGGTAATTTATATATTGTTAAGGATTCATAGATTTAAATAATATTTTAAGTATTAAATAAAGTTTATTTTTCTCTATTGTTACTTTAACGATTTGAATCTACATTTTTAACTACCAATAATACATTTTAATTTTTAAAAAAAGACAAATATGTGCAGAAACCAAAAATATAGTGTATGTGACAGTAGTGAGAAATTTCGATTTAATATGCATTGAAATTACAATTTTCACCATATATTAATTTGTATTGGAGTTTGTGAGAATTTGTATAGTTATTGTAATTTGTATTAATATCTATCATTATTAAACATATCAATATTTTTGTGAAAAAAAATTTAAATTAAAAAGAAAATCACTATTCCATTTATTGTTATTAGTATTGTTTCAAATCATTAATATGTTAGTTGCCATATCTTTAATATATGATTGATACTTGTCTTTATTAATACCAAACTTTTTTAGATTTTTTTGGCTGATACTTTTCTTTTTTATATAGATTCCTTAAAAAAAAAACATTTTTCTGGCATGCAGTGTATTGAAGAAATTCTCAAAAATATTTTTTTTAAACTTATAAATATCTATGCGTACAGCTATTTTTAAAATGAAGAGCAAATAATTAATATTAATGTGT
The DNA here is from genome assembly GCA_026289955.1 of Argiope argentata. Lineage (NCBI taxonomy): Eukaryota > Metazoa > Arthropoda > Arachnida > Araneae > Araneidae > Argiope > Argiope argentata. The sequence goes on along the minus strand of JAOUZG010019008.1, from coordinate 1,591,848 downwards.
GCATTACAATATAACGAATATTAATTTTATTAATGAATATATCTTCATTTGTAAGAAATTTCTGTTATAATTTTTCTGTAGGCATTTATACATGAAGAAACTACAGAAAATAGCAGATGAATCAGAAACAGAAATTGATCAAAATGATTCTTGCCAGATAGGATCTGAAGAGTTAGTCGACTGTGATTTTAAGAAATTTATTTTGGATACATCAGTGGTGATAAAATTAAAATTCGCAGAAAATTGTGCTGATCAAAAAAATTTCGCCGTAGCTGTCTCTACCTTAAAGAGCATATATGAGGTGAGAAATAATATTTAATAGTTTGATTTCTGTTTTGTATAGATCTATTATGGCCAAATATCAGTAGAATAGTCTTGAAAATTGACCAATCCAATTAATTTATTTCACTGATATATTTTATTTTAAATATATTCTATTTCAGTTATATCATAATATACTTTCTGGATTATGTCAAAATGATTATTTTAGCATCTAACATGGAACTCTTTTAAAAATAACTATTAGTTCATTGCAGTTACATTAAAAAATGATAAATAATAAAAATGGCTTATAATTTATTTTTTTTTAAAAAATTTGGCTAAATATTCTTTTGATCTTCAGAAACTAAGAGTTGAAAATCTTACAGATTGAAGAGAGAGGGATGCTTCCTTACTCACCCCCTGAAAATGCACACATCAAGCTGCAAAATGATATCATACTTATGAAAGAAATTGCAACTTTGATTTTTTTGCAGTTCTAAATATTTTATATATTATTGCATTGAAAATTATATCTAATTTATTGGGACTGCCAATAAACTTGTCATCTGAACTAATCAGTTTTATAATGAACAATGCTAAATTTTCTGAGCCATGAGAAATAGCTTAATCTGAAGCATCAATCTTCCTTATACTTTCTAGACATGCTGATCAAAAAACAATTCAGGTATATCATGCAACTCTTATTATTACTATTTCATTAGTAATAATGAAACACACATTTTGAATGAAGATGCCTACTGTCTTCTATAACTTTGATTTCAATTCATTATGATTGATTGCATAGAATTGTGTTAGAATTAGAAATAAATACCTATTAATAAAAGTTATTAAAATTTTGATATCATGTCCAAATTACATAGCCAAATTAAAACTATATTTTAATGAAGATGTAGGGATTGAAGGTCGTGGTGCGAACCAGCGACGTGTGGGCCTGTAGCCGAGTAATAATATACTGATCAAGCAAAAGAGACCCTTCAGCTCAAAGGATATTATTTGGCTTATAAGGCTGACGCTACAGTACTCCCCTACCAGTGAGTCGGACCAGAGACGAACGATTTTGAAAGCGCCAAGCGTATGGCGAGCATGCGAGTTCGTTGGTGCGTCGAGTTAGCAACGGCTTTTTGGTGTGTTGAATTGGTGCGTTGAGTTAACAACGGCTTTGTTGGCTGGTAGATGGCGCCACGACTTTGAGAAAAGTTGCGTTGTCAAGGTCATTAATGTAGCGATTGAAGGTCGCGGTACGAACCTGCGACGTTTGGGCCTGTAGCCGAGTAATATACCGATCAAGGAAAAGGGACCCTTCAGCTCGAAGGATAGTATTTGGCTTATAAGGCTGTCGCTACAAAGATTTTAGTCTGCTGGTAATTAGAAATTTGAAAGAAGAGTAATATCTGCAGCTAATTCATTCATTTATTATTTTGGGTTTTATTAATTTGAGATAAGAAAACTAGGTACAAGAAGAAATATTCTTTTATAATCAGTAATGTGTACTGTCTATTTTTCTAGACAGTTTTCCATATGTTAATACTCTCCTTCAGTTTACACTACTATTTCTTTAGTATTTTGGAATGTTTAACCTTGTGGCCCATTATGCTTACATAAATGTGCTTTTTTTATTAAAAATATCTATAAAATCCAATTGTCAATTTTATATTATTTGATAAATGCTTGCACTGTAAGAAATTTCCATTATGTAGTGCAAGTTTTGACTCTCAGTTTTTATTGGAAGATTGCAAACATTTAACTAAACTTTGGAAGCTTAGACCTTGAAATATTATAAATAATTTAATTACATAGAAGTTAATGTGAATATTTATTCTTTTGAATTTTCTTTTTTTTATTTTGTGAATATCTAATGTTAAGATATAAATTTAATTGTTAAAAATGTGTCATGAATATAATATCTTTTAATATATAATATTATTTTAATTTACAGGTATCAAAAGCACTTGATAGTTCTTTATGGTCTAAATTCATTGAAGCATATTGTTCCATTAACAACAGAAGAGTTGTATCTGAATGTGAAAAAAATCTAAATATTATACTACAGTCTTGGAAGCAACTTGGTAAATAATTACATTTTTATAAGTGTTTGAATATATTCTTTGATAGCTTACTTTTTTTTTGGTAATAATAAAGAATTAATTATTTGATTGTAAAGAAATGTTAAGGAACGTATATCGGTGAAAAAATAAAATTGTGAAAAAATATATGCACACTTTGAAACTCTAAATATATTCCTTGGCTAACACAGAATTTAATGATAGCTTGAAAATTATTAATGCAAATAAATGTTCTTAGTGATATTCAAACATTCGAAAATAAAAAATCAGAACAAATTAATGCAAGTTTTGATAAAAAGTTCTGTTTAGATGATTTTTAGTTTTAAATATATATATATATTTAAATTTTAGTGGAATGAACTTTTAAAAGAAAATCCACTTTGTTGTGTGATAATATCAAAAAAAAATATTAATAAAATAAGTCAAAACTAATGATATCATGTCCAAATTAGAAAGTGTTTACGCTTCAAAATAAAAGTGGAAGTAAAAATACTGCATCAGATTTAGTGTTCTATGAAAACATATTTTAAAGTATGTGATTGAATATTCTGATAGATGAGCTCAAATTTCATTACATTAAGAAGTTATTAAAGTAAAGAAAGAACATTCTACAGTAATGAAATTGATATCATTAGAACGATATTTTGAGTTTTAATGCAGTTCAAAAAACAATTTTTGTGGGAATAGTTTTGGGAGATATAGATTCTATTATTTTTACAGGTAAGTAAATGCAATCTCCCATAACACTGAATTAAACAATTTGATTGCTTTTTCCTTTGAGTAAATAGAGTTTTTTTAATGAATTTTATCAGAATCCTTCTTGTAATATTTTCCAGCTACATTAATAATGAATTAAGCTGTAAAAATAATCTGTGATTCAATCTGAAACATTTGTACATTGATATACTTATATTTGATTCTTACCCTGTGATAATAAGTAAAAAGAGAGATTTCTTTTCCACATATGTTAGTTTTTTTAAAGAGAGATTATAGATTTGTTTATTTAAAAGATAATACTGTTTAAATTTGAAATCTATACCAGAATGTCAAATCATTATTAGTTGAAAAAAAAGCATACAAAATTATCTTTCCCACCCTCTTTATTCAGTATTCTTCAATTAATTTTTGTAGTCAGGCAGGAAGCAATTTCTAACGAAGACATTTATCTAAAAAAAGGAAATCCTTCTTAGAGTCATGCAGAATTATTTACTGAATACTCTGTTCATTTTTAATTATTAATATAATTTTTTAATTATTATAAAAGTTGTATATTTGTTAGCACAGCTGTTTCTAATTAACTAGCATTTTTATAAACCTTGAATTTTTTTAAAATTGGAATTATGAAAGAACTCATATGATCCAATACTACCTTTTCCTGTATATGAAAATTGCATCCTATGCTAAAGAGAAATTATTAATTACACATTTTCACAATGTTTTGAATTAATGATTACTTTCATAAGTTTGAGTGCTTTTCTACAAATAATAATAACAATAATAATAATACTCTTAAAATTTATTTAGTATTATGATTTGCTTATCAATTTTTCTTCTTAAAGTGTGAGATTATAATAAAATATGTGTTTCATTAATGTTCATAAACTGTAATGTATTGTTAAATTTTGTAAAAATGTGTTTTGTGTTAAAAAAAATATTGCATGTAAAATAGATAATTAAACATTTTATTTTTGTGAAATCAGAATGAAAATCAACTTACTTTTTTTCAGAAAAAAAAGTAGAGGGCATTTAGAATGCTTATATTTTAATTATTTTAAGGTTGAACTGTATGTTTAGGAAATATGTTGCAATATTATGCATTTGATTTTGATTTTTCAGTGTGCTTGCATATGTTCAAGGTAATATGCGATATTACATAATGAGTAATCTATCTTTTAATAAATTTTTTACAACTAGATTTAAATTTTTTATAGCCATTACATAATATTATCTCCTTAATATTCCCAGTTTATATATATATTGTTCTCTTTAATGCAACTTATTGCTAAGCACATTACTTCTTGTGATCATTATTCCATTTATAAATTTATTATTATTGTGTGTAAAATTGTTACATATTCAAATAATATTTATTAATCGTGTGTAAACTTTTTAAATTTGGTATATAGTGGAGGGGAAGTCTCATGAATATAGCAAAAAATCTTTTCATTTCATTTGGAAATGCCTATTGATAGAATAAATTTTTTTTCCATGCAATTGTTTATTTGAGTTTCCAAAGAATTTTCCTTTTTTCTTTAAAAAAATAATTATATACATGCTAAGACTAAAAATAATTATATACATGCTACTAGACTATTTTGAACTATAGCAGGGGGGGGGGGCATTTAACATTTCTAAACACAGTAATCATAATTGTCAATACTTATAATTTTAAAATTTTACTGTTGAATTTTATATATTCATATTAATTATGAAAGCTATACAATCTGTGTGAAGTCATTATTTTTCCATGTTGAATAAATTTCAATCTAAAGCATGCTTTTCATAAAATGTTGCAAAGTTTATTTGGGTTTTTAATTAAGATGTTTAATCTAGAATCAACAATATTTTTTTAAGTTTGTCTATTTTCAAAAATTGCAGCTCTTTTCTATAATATAATTGTTTTATAAAGATAGAGGTAAGAAATCAGAAGAAAACATAGAGCAAGAAACCTAATAAATATATAAGGCAATAAAATGTATTGTTTCCAAAATAAAATAAGTTATATGCTTAATAAAATTTGCAAGGTTTTTTTTTTCTGAGGGAACTATTGAGATTAGGTTACATAAAATGTAGGTTGAAAATTTTAACAATCATTAATAGTCATAAATTAGCTGGCCACTGAAGTTCACAAATAGATAATAATAAGCTATATTTTAATGTTTTTTTGACCAATGGCTGATACATTTATTATACACATTTTTCATATTTGAGATTTATAAAAATTCTGTATGTATAGGCCTGAAATAAATTATATTCTATGAAGTATTTATTTTTTTTAAATTTTAGAAAAGAGCATAAAGAAATTATTCCAATTTTTAATAAAAATTATGTAATAAAAATGTTTTAAACTTTTTCTTTCTGTGTTTAAAGGTGAACTTGCAAAGAGATGTGGCCAAAGTGTATCTCAGACAAGATTATTGAGTCACACGCTTGAAATATTAGCTCTTATGTTTATGAAAGATGAAATTACTGTCAGGGATTTGACAGATAAACAGAAGGAGATGATTTCAATAATATCTGACGGAAAAATAAATAAAACAGAAGTATGTAATTTTTTTTAATAAATTAGTTTTATTGTTTTTATTTAAAATAATATTGCATATTTGTGTATGTGATAAACATAAATGCTACAACAATCTAAAATGGCACTGAATGTTTTTGGCTGCTAGCATGTATATAATTTTGCTTTCTTGAGCATTTTAATTAATTTATCTTTTTGAAAAATTTGGTTAAACTTAATTTTTTCTCTCTTTTCTCTATAAGTTGCACACTCTTAGATATCTAAGGACACAATTAATTTTTCAACAGAGGGAAAATTGTTGATATTTTTTTATTTCCATTACATCATATGTATTATTTTCTATTTTAGATTATTTCTGAAATCCTAGATAAAAGTTTCTTGTATCTAAAAAATGTTATCAAAGCCCCAGGAAAATTTACTGAACAGAAATATGAAAATGATTCAAGTAAGAAAGATATTGCATCAGCTCATATGGAATTAGCAAATTTCTGTAATCGATATTTACTTGATGAGCCAGGTATGTAAAATTTTTCTAATAAGTTACAATTTTGAAATTAATAAAATTTATACATATAAGATGCCATGCAAATATATTAACAAAATAACGTTTAGAAATTAGGTATTACTGTATATTTTTAATTGGTTAAATGAATGAATCAAATCTTCAAGTTTTGGAATTTTAAAATTTATTTTTAGTTCATGGATTCTCTCCTTGCAACATTCCTTCATTTTCTGAATTTTCACATGTTCTGACTGAATCTTTGCTTGATGCTTTGAAATTTGGTTCCAAGGATTCATTATTTCTTTTCCCACGTCTTTTGCAAGTTATAGACATATATCCATCATGTCTGCCACTTTTTCAAAAGAAGGTAAAAGAAAATTTATTTGAGTCATTTACTTATATTTGTCCCATGTCTATTTTTTTAATCCAATTGTAAACATGAAAACAGTTCTGGAGTTTCATAAATTATTATGCAATATACAAATATAAGAAAAATATATATCATTGTTTCTAAGGATAAGAATATAGAGTAATTGTGAACGGATTTTGCTGAAGTTACAATTTTCTTTGAAATGTTCCTATTACAAGAAAAATAAGTCTATAACTTAGGTGTGGGCATAATCATACTCTGGAAGGCAATGCCCTTTCCCCTAATTAATTCTAATAATTAAATTCTAGATATATGTAGTGATAATGAAGTCACTATATTTTAATTTCTGATCTTGATAACAAATTTATTTGAAGTTAATTGGTAATGATAAGAAACTACTTCCTATTGCCTCAGAACTTATTTTCGTACTGCTTCCTAGCTTTGCCAAAGTACTTTATTTTTTGCTGATTTTCAATAAATATATATTTTTTCTTGGATTATTATATATAAAATGCTGTGACTATTGAATATCTTCAATTTGAAATAATTATAATTAATAATTTTGTTGGAAAATACTGTAATGAATATGGAAATGAACCTTTATACTAACAGAAATTGCTGTATGTTTTGAATTGTGTGAAAGAAACAGATAAGATTTAGAACCTTAATTTAAAATGAATAATTATTAATTCTTCAATTTAGTAGTAGAAAATAGAAATTCCATTTCAAGTAGAATGTTTGTTTTGAAAATCAAATAATTCTTCTGTTATATACACACTGCCTCAAAAAATCTACCCATTGGGAGGAATCTTTGCTTAAATTAGTATGCTTCAAGACCATAACATTCATCTGATTACTTTTTATTTCACTTATCCTGTAGATTAACAAATAATTGTTGTTCATTCTGGTACCCTCAACATAATGGATCAAAATATGCCTATTGTATACCATGGAGATATGAGATGTCATTTTTTTTCCATCTCCTCACCCTCTGATTCTTATTGAAAAAAAGAGTCAAAATTATTTTCTTAATACCCCTCTGCCATAATTTTTCCTTTCTTTATTGAAATCAGCTTTTTTGGAATAGTTTTTTCCCTATATTTAATGCTTATCAATATCAAATTGTTAGTAAAATATTGCTTTCACAAGTGAGAAGTATTGTTTTGCAGAGTATATGGTTGATGTTATAAAAAAATCAGTTATCTTGATATAAAACAATAAAAGTATTGAGATAGAGCATCCATCACATTTATCCTTGGAAGTGTTATTCTGGACTTGATATCACCTCCTGTCACATAATAAATTACTCAAAATGCCTGAAAAAATGTTTTTTTATTGTATTAAAAGTGTGTTACTAATTTTCTTATGATGAAAACTGTCTAAAATAAATGAGAATCCTATTCTGTTTCACAGAAATAATATATATATAACTTCAAATATAACTTATAACTATTATAATCCTACAGATTCAAAAAATGTATTACTTATCAATTTATGTGTTAAATAGCCTGTATAGGAAATGAATAACTTTTGAAAAGTCTTTTGGTTTCTTTTCTTTGAATATGATTGACCTTAAAGAAAGAAAAAAAAATCATTGAAAAATGTGGAAAAATGTTTATATTATTTCTTTAAAGTATCTTAAAAATTCAAATTCTCATTAAATGTTGACTTCATCTGAGGATATTGTAGTCCCTATTGCAATTACTCCTTGTTCTTAATTACTCTCATTGACACTTTTATTTTTATAGACATCTGAAATGCCTTGTTGGCTATTCATTGGATGGATTGATCAAATGCTTGCTATATTAGACAAGCCTGAAGGCAAAGCTGTGCATTTTATCATAGAAAACCTCGCTTCAACATATCCTGATGTAAATATAATTTATTAGTAATTTTTGTCAATCTTGATATATTTGTGATTTTAGAGCATTAAGAATGAATTAATTGATTCAAATTTTCGAATGATCATGCAAATCAGATTTCAAATTATATTAATGTGAAATATCTATTTTAATATTTTTGTTAATGTAAGTATTTTTCTGTTATTTTCACTTATTTCTACTAATAATTCAACATCTTACCACCCAGGCTATCCCGACCTGTATGAAAAATCAGAGGCGGAAATTATATAATTACAAGAAACATTGTGTAATCAAAAGACTCCTTCTCTCCAGAAAGGGACATTTGTTAAAAAAAATTTCATACAATTTCGTTCAGCTGTTCTGACGTGATTGACTAACATAATCCATCCAAACTTTCACATTTATAATAGTAGTATAGATTAAGGAATAATTATTGGAGTTACGTTGCATTTGCCTTTTAAAGATTGAGACAGTGTAACAATTTTGATTAGTTATTGAAAATAAAATTCGAGAAATCTACGCGCGTATCGTAGCTATCTAAGGCCTAAACAAATAATTTTGAACATTTAAAACACCAAATTGGTAACAGAGTTCTTCTCGGTCCCCTCGCTTTAGCTGTTCTTAATTGCCATTTCACTATTGGCTCAACTATACGGTTGCTACTCATCACTAGATTCGGTGCTGCTTCAAGATTCAAGACTCGGCATTTGGCTTAATCCTTAACTCATTGTTCACTTGAGCACTGTTCACTTGACTGAACGCTTGCGTTTCACTCAATTGACTCCAATGATTCTTTGCTGACTCAGTCTCTTGTTTTTGAACTTACACAGGAGGGCAAAAAACATTTGAAAAGATCCCTATATTTCATGCCTTATTGCGAAATGTTTTGGGGATTCTATAATTGTTCATGATCCAAAATCCGATTAGCATCTAATAGAGCTGTAAGTAAAATTGCCTTTCATATTGTGGAACTAATTGCTCTGGAAAGCATCAGTATAGATTCGTAACAATATAAAAATTCAATAAATTAAAAAAAAATCCTTTTAGAATTGAAATATCTTATAAGAACTCACCAATGTGAGGAGATGGGAAACTATAATATGCTTGGAAAAAATAACAATTTTATTGTAAGAAGCAGTGCAATATGTAAACAATAACAACGTTAGTAGTGACAGCAGGAAAAAGAAACCATGGTGCTGTCCACTGTTTTTTAAATAAGTGTATAAGTTTTCCATACATTAAATAAAATCCTATATGTGAAATAATATGCTATACAATTGGATCTCCTTCACGCATTTAGGTTTACATTTCAAGTTGTTTTCACTGGTATTTTGTATTTTTATGGTTCCTTAAAATAGAAAATTCAATTTCAATTAAATTTTGCTGTTCAGATGGCTTTAGGACCGGTATTAAGGGTACTAAATGGGACAAAGTTTTATTAATATGTTACTTAGTACTAGTGATACATTCTGTTGTTAACCCCTCCCCCCCCCCGAAAAAAAAGAAAGCTTAAAAAATTTGTCAATTCGATGGCACTACACTTATATCTTTCTTTGTTGATTAAGGAAAATTTATTTCATTGCTTTTACACTTTTTTTTTCAAAAAATCTCTGATATCATGTCTGTGGCACAAAAAGTTACAGAAAGAAAGAAGATAATTTCATATGACATATTTTGCATTAACAAACAAAAATATGGATTTATCTTTTTGGAGTGATGAATAAAAATAGTTATAAAGCATGTTTGGTTAAAAAAATGAAATGAAAACTTTTATTATTTATTCCATTCTTAAAATTGTGCTATTTATTGTACAATTTTTGAAGTGCCTTGTAAAGTTCATCAAATGTGAAACTTTATATTTTACTACCGATCAAAGATCATTTTAATATCTGTTTCTAGACTCATAGTCTTTAATAAGAATCGCATTGGGTTCTGATTATTTTAAAATAACTAACCGTCACAAGATCTTATGAAAAATTCTATATTATAGAAGCAAGCAATTTGATTTTTGCAAGCAAACTGAAATTTGAATTAAGAAAGACTGCTTTTGTTATTGGATTTCAATACTTTTCTAACTTTAAAAAAAATCCTAAAAGAAATATATATATATATTTCAATGGTTTTTTAAAAAATGGCTAACTAGTTTTCTTAGATATTGGGATAACATCATGCATTGTGAGAAATTTTAATTATTTTTTCTCTGATTTTCCCAGATCATGCCACATGCATTACAAAGAGTGAAGTTTTATTTCATTTGAGAACCTATAGACTAGTCCTAGAGTCTTCTGAATAAAGGAATTTTATCAATAAAAACCTTCTATTTTAAGAATTCCTTAGTTAAAGTATGAACTAAATTATTTATAATTATAAAATGTAAACTGCTTTCACTTAATTAAAATTATTTTAGAATAAATGTTTGTCTTCTGATATATTATTTATTAAAACATTGCATGCTTATGTATTTCGCTGTGAATTTATTTGTACTATGAGCTTAAATCTACTCAATAGTACTTTTATGTGGCCCATCTCCAATGATAGACTGCGAAAAACGTAAAAATAGGTTTCATGTTTGCAATGTGTTAAATGCATGAAACTTGATTCTGTTTTATGAGATACAAACAATATATTTTCATTATGTCTCATTATATTGTGCTTTAACATATACTTTATTTTTCTTATAACATAGTTATACATGTATTATTATAGTTATACATTATTTTTTTAATGATTCCATTCACTGTTTATACTGTTATTTTTATTTATAGGCTATTATTTATGCATTTCATCTGAGCTACAACAGTTATGATTTCACCAAGTTAAAGGATGGTCAAATTAACCAGAATTTTGTTGAAAAGTATGCATATCTCTATGTTTCAGTAATTATTTTTCATAAATTCCAGTTTGTTTTATCCAAATAATTGTTAAAATGTGCCTTTTATAGAATTAAAAGCATTCTGGAAAAACAAACTCTCATCAGTGACTTTGTAGCTGCTCTTGAGCATCTAAGTGTGCCATATGTGATTTTCAAGGTAAAAATTTTAATACTTGTTCCAAAATTGCATTAATCTATTTCACTAAATTATTGACATATTTCTATTAATAATAAAGACAAATGTGTATGAATATGTACCAAATTATTTGTCCTAGAGCTTCCAAAATATGGTGTGTATATATATATATATTCGAAAATAGAAAATGTGTTGCTAAAAATGTTTTTTAAATTTTAATTAATTAAAATTTATGCAAAAGGTTGTTTTTTTGCAATTTCTGTCAAAAATGTAACTGCATAAAAGTGATTTTTACAGCATCTTAAAGTTTACAAAACTATCGTGTCAGTGATAAGATTTTTTTGCTCTATGTTTTCCTATTTTTTATAAATTAAAAAAATATTTTAACCAGATTTTATAAAAATATACATCATTAACTAAAACCATTTTCATTATTTTTACTAATGTTTCATTCTGGCTTATTTTTTCATTGCTTCTGACAAACTTATGACGACTTTGAAGAATGTGCAATTTACGATTACCATGAAAGTTTAACTTCAGAAACGAGCAATGGTGGCAATTCTTTAAGTGTGCCTATTTTTACTTTCTCATATATGAAATATAGAGAAAGTGTTGTAATAGTCAAAAAATTCGAACTCGAGAATTTGACGAATCTCCACATTTTAGACCTTCCTGAATTCAAAAAAACATATCTTTGGAAAATGGCTGCCTACTTGTCCGTGTGACAAAGATAGTCACACTAGATGGTCGATGGATGCACTAGATGGACGAAATTTGATCTACGGTCTTTACACAAAATTTGTAGTTTTCTATCAATTTTGGACAAGTTTGGATTATTTTTAATTTGAACTAGGTTATCCATTCAGAAGATGTTTGTCTATCTTAGTAGCAACGAATGTGTGTGAGTGTATGGTGCTGTACAAAACAGATCGTTTGACCTATAGTTATCAAATTTGGCATGTGTACCTTGGAGGGCAATAATAAATACTTCAGAGCAATTTTTAAATTAATTAAGAATTAAATTGAATTTCAACGTTTTTCCATAATGTTTTCCAAAAATGTTGTTGCATAAAAGTAAATTTTTATATCTGTCCAATTTTTAAAAGTATCCCTCCAATTTAAATGGCATAGAAATTTTTTCTCTGAATTTAGGTAAATTTATTATTTGTGTAATTTCTTACAGATATTATATTGTTCTGAAAAGCAAGTTACTCTCCTTGTTTTATCTTACACACACACACACACACACACACACACACACACACACACACACACA
>JAOUZG010019008.1:1567548-1579234 GCA_026289955.1 Argiope argentata | reverse complement strand
ACACACACACACACACACACACACACACACACACACAATATTGGAAATTGGCAAAGAGGAATCCTATTTAATATCTGTGTAATTAAAAGGCAAATAAATAGGGAAATTATAGTATTTCAAAAGTTAGAAGATAGATAAACAGTATACTTATGTTTTTAATAACACCATCTGCACTAGAAGGATTTATGAACACTGTAACTAAGACTTAAGTGAGACATTTAAAATAATACAGCATTAATGTCAGACAATTTAGTAAAAGTATGCTCATTATTCTAAGTGATTAATCTGAAATGAAATGTAATCAATATTCCAGGAAACCAGTTGGTCTCCTGAAGTGACTGGTTATAAATATATTGCCTTAAACCATTTAACAATTCAACATAATCTTATTTTTATTAAAATATTTTTTGATGCATTCCATCATATTTCTTTCTCCATTTCCGATGTATATATTTTAATTATAATGAAATGAAATTTTTATTCATGCATGCATGCAAGCTTATTCACATGAGACAGGAGCGAATCTGACTTTTGATTCATTAGTTACATCTTGTCTTATAAAATCATATAAAATTAATTATAATTGTATTCATATTATAATTATAGGACATTACAACAAAACTTTTTAAAAATTATTTTTCAATGGAGTAATTTTTTGACTTAGTTAAGAGTAAATTTAATATTGAATATTTAAAAAAAATATTATTGTTTTGTTATCTTTATAGTTTACTTCTTAAAGCTAATTTATCTGGGTTTTTTTAATAGGAATTTGTTGCTGAAATAGAAGGTTTAATCAATAGTAATGCTGCTGCAGACAAAATCAAAAGCTGCTTTACAAAAATGTTAAATATGCTGTTTTTTGATAAAACTGAATCAGCAAGAAGAAGAATTGCTATTGGTCCAGTACAGAAAAAATTTGCTGAAGTTAGTATGGAAAAAAATGTTTATACTGTATATCATTTCTTAAATATGTGATGAAAGCTTCATAGGCCAGATAATATTCTTCATACACAAGTAATTACTTTTGTATAGTGGTTATGTTACTCAGCTACTAACCAGAATGCTGCGAGTTCAGTCCTGGGACACCATACATATACTATACAAATGAAAGATTTCATAGAAAAATTTCCAATTTTAAATAATTGTAACTTTAATTTGGGGTATTTAAGTATTGTTATTTCCGTGTTTTGCTTATTTTTATGATATGAGCTTTATTATATTTTCAATTAAAAGCTACTCTTATATATATATTTTATAATATAACTAATCAATATTATTTTTTAAGAGATTTTTTAAGTCTTTTTAAAGCAACTGCTTTTTCTAGAGAGGAAAATGTTGCTCTATTTGGAAATTTTTAAGTGTTTTTAGTATCGCATATCTTTTTCTTCCAATATTTAAAGAAACACTTTTTCATGTGCAGTATTTTGATTAATCCTGATGTTGTGTATAATTGTGAAAGCATAATATGTTAATATTTAATTTATTTAAAAATTCTTTTTTTGTATACGTTTTTAAGCATTCTTCGAAGCGTTTATTTTCCTTAGCCGTTACAGTTAATTTTTTTATAATAATTTTATTTCAATTTATTATAATTTTTTTTTCTTTTGCACACACAATCGACAATTTAATTGTAACTCATTTTGATTTTTTTAATCCAAGGGGAAGGGAAAAGAATCACCTAAACAAAATATGAAATTAAGGTTTTAATTAAGCCATTGTATTGCTAAATGAAAGAAGAAAATATATTTATTTACTTTCTGAATGTGGGCTTTATTTTTAGGAATTTAGGCCAAAAGTGCTTGATATATGTGGAATGAATGGCTCCAAACTTTTAGGAAAATCTGGAATACAGGTATAAAATTAATTATTCTTACCAACTTTCCTTCATTTTTTGCTAATTCATTTCTTTATATATGTAAAAGAATAATTAGTAATGATATAAGCTGTTAAAATTCCCCAGGCATTTTTTTTCTGTTAAAACTTGTTGAAGCAAAAAGTTTCATTAAAAAAAATGCAAATAATAATAATGATAGGATTATTGTTTTAGAATGTAGCGTTAGAATTATCTAAAGTTTGCATTAACATTGGAATAAAATATATTGCTCTTTTGGAATAACATATTATATATATATATATATATATATATATATATATATATATATATTAATAATTATTTTTTACAGGCTACTTTAAAGGCTCTAAAAGATTTAATAAATACTGCTAAAAATCAACACAAAAAAGTAACTTCGTTGAAACAGATATCTCCATGGTTAAGTGAATTTAAGCAGTGGAAATATACCTCTCAGATTGAAATTCCTGGTAAATATTACTGTTGTTTTAATAAAATTGTTTTAATGCAAATTTTATTTTATCAGGAACAAATATTTTATCCCAACTGTCAAACTTTTTAAAATCTTATGATACATTTGATTTTGAATAATTAGATCTGATAAATTTTTGCCTTGTATTTGCTTTAGAAACATTTTTTATAAACATTTTATGACTAACCCAATAGAAAATGATTTAAAGAGAATAATTACATTTAAAAAGAATGATTCTTTTCATAATCTATGAACTCTGTCAGATTTTTAAATTTAAATTAAATTGCTGAATTCAGAGTCATTGCTTTTCCAAAAATATATAATCTTTTTCAGGATTCTCAGCAAATGGTTTAATATTTTTAAGTATACCTTTTCATTTATCTAAAATTTTGCAGTTTAACTTATCCAGAATTAGAAGGGGAAAAAATATATATTTAGGGACTAATTTTAGTACTATGATTTGAATTTTCTTTACTTTTTTTCATTTTTAATCTTGTATAAAATATTTGTACACCTAAAGAAAAAAATTGATTAAAAGGTTAATTGTGTCAGTTGTCCTTACACTTTATTATTGCTGTTTTTGAAATGATTGAAATGGTAACAGAATGTCCAAAAATACTATATTCAATATATTTTAAAATGTTTGCTTTTCTCTCTCTCTCTCTCTCTCTCTCTCTCTCTTTACTTTCTCAAGAATACTATTTAAACTCTAAAGAAGATTTTTGAATAATCTTAACTTAAAATAATGCTTGTTCCCATTGTCAAATAACTTTTAGAGTTACGAATTAAAATTCTGAAATTCTTACGTGTTTAAATACCAATCTAGCTTATGACAGAATGTATGTATGGAAATATATTATAAAGCATTTATAATAATAAAAAGAATTAATATATTATTAAAGAAATTAGTTTAGAAAGCTCTACTTGTCATTTTGATAAATAATATAAAGAATAATCAATATTCATATTAAAAAATGATATAATTTAAAAAAAAAATAGATTTAAATAATATATATTTGTTCATATTTTGGAAATTTTTGAATTAAAAATTTTCACTAGTAGTTATTCACTATCTCAATACATTACTTTTGTATTTTCGTAACTTTAAGAAAGTGGAGGGATATTAAAAATCATAGAAAATTCAACATTCAATTTTGAATGTGTTGCTAGTTTTCTAAGGAAATATTACTACTTCATAGCAACATCTCCTATGAATATGTTACTATTTTTTTATAATTTATTAGTTTTTATTATAGAATCTAATTGTTTGTTTTATATAGCAAGAGCTATTAAATTTTTAATTTAAATAAAAGTAAATCTGTATATGTGTGTGTGCCATATTTCTTCCTAAATGACTGAACTTATTTCAACTACATTACACGCACTTATTCTTTAAGAAAAGAGAAAGAATAGTACCTCCTTTTTAAAGTACTAAGTCAATTAAATGATTAGAAACTAAGCAAACGTTGACTTATTTTTCCTGCATTAACTCCAAATAATCTTACACCAAATATTTCAATGCCTTTTTAAAAAACAAAATTTTACAGTTTCAATAAAATCAATTCTATTTTTTCACAATATTCCTTTCTATTATAATTAATTTCAAAAAATTCAAATTGATTTAATTGAGTCATTTTACTTTATTTGAATAATTTTACTTCTATTTCTTAAGTTAGTTTTATTTCAATGGATATCTTTTCACCAGGTTTTCATTTGCTATCTTTTCCAGGCTTCAAAATACTAAAATATTAATGCCGTAAATCATGCATAAGTCATTTGCTGAAATGAAGGAAAGAAAAGTAAAACCTTTGCAAGGAAATGATGCAAATGTATGGCTACAGTAGTCGCTTCAGGTTATGAAATTAATCCCTATTTTATTAGGTCCCCCCCCCTTTCACAGAAATTGCAGAAAAAATTAACTGAAGAAAATTTATAACATCATAATTTATTTATTTATTTAAAGTTTTTTCAAGCGACACCTTTTTATTTGTGTGCGATTTTTTTACCAATTTTTATTAATTTTGTAGAAAAATTAATACAGATGAAGTAAGGAGATTAGTTGGTATTTCTTACTTTGAATTATTCTACAGATATTTTTTTTAAAAAGAATTTCCTTTTTTTTTTTTTTTTTTGTTATCTGGTGGTAGGGTCTCGACTTTGGAACCGGTTTCAGGTCTGTAACCCGATTCCACCGAAGAACCGTTGTGTAAGCGAATCTGGTGCACATTAAATCTGCCCGGGTCAAACGTCCTCACGCTGGTGGTGTGTGATGTGAAGAGGGGGTTGCTAACTCAGGTCTCATCTTCGTCATCTGACCGCAATTCAAAATTACGATGTCTGTCCCAAAATAGTTCTAGTTTTGTTTTAAAATTGGAGGTTAATACAACTTAACTAAATTAAACTTAAACTTTTATTCATGTAGGGTAGTGTGTAGAGGTAAAGTGAATTTTGTTTGAAAAATAATTATAATAATTAAAAAAGAAGATTAAAATGAAATCTGTTATGCATGTTTCAATGTATTATGTCAGAACATTATTTCTTGAACGGCCAATCACCACGTGCTCATGCAAGTTAAATTATATTTTTATTCATTTTAAATGTTTCATTGAATGAGTCACTTTAATATTGCAAACGATCCAAAAATTTTTGTCTCGCATTTATTTATTAAAAAAAAATATCGCATTTTCTATTTATTTATTTTCATGTAATCATGTGCTCAAAATGACATTTTTTAAAGTTTTATTTGCTGTAGAAATTAACTTTAAAAAATCAGAACTTTTGTAAATGCGATGGCAACAGGTTATTAAGAGTTGATTTTTTTTTAGATGCTCGTGCAGATAATAAAATTTTAATAATTCGCCTACGGATTCAACCCTCAATCCCAAAACAATATTATGTTCTGGCATGATAATAATAACCGAATCAACAAACAATTGTTTTATTAAGACTTCATATAATTAAAACTTTCCAATATTTACAGAAATGAATATGGGTTGATAAGGAGCAGCGTTCACGTGAAATGGGGATGCCAAAACATGGCCAAGCCTAAAACATGAACATGACCAAGCTATCATATGCGCGCGAACTTCTTTTGGATTCCAAAACCCAGCCAGATCCGACTTGCCTCGATTGGCATCGCCATCTCTTACCATCGAAACTAATGAAATACTTCAATAAATCACCATCCTTGAAACAAGTCTACAGCCAATATTATTTTCTGCATACATACATTTTGACATTATTTCTAATGCCATTGAAATATTGATTTAACGGTGCCTAAGAAGCAAATATAGATCAATCGCCCAGATAAAGGACAAGGCAGACAAGATACAATTGAAACAAATGTAGCTGTAGTAGCTTCAAACTGTGAGAAATAACCAAAATTTTGTCTATTTTCTATAATAACTTCGAAGAAAAAGTAGTTCCAAAAATATATTTTTACACATTTTTATAATTTAAAGTTGTGTTATATTATCCGTTTCACCTTTGTGCAATTTTTCCGATTATATTAATTTTTTTAAAAGTTCTGCTCATCCGATTCTGAAATAAGAGATACTACGTTTCTATGCACGATTAATTTTTTTAAAAAATTGCTCTTTTGTATTAATACATGTCAATCGACATTTTTTTACTGTTTTAGAATAGCAATTTAATGATGATCAATCAAAAATATAAGTGTTCAACTCAAATTCAAAATGAAGATGAAAGTAAAATTTTCGTTAGTAAATGAAATAATTTTTTATTGTTGATAAATAAGAATACGAACGCTGTTGCCAACACTTTTGAGCAAAATTCAAAGAGAAAAGTTAAGAAGCTGAGAAGATTGCTAATTTGCACTATGGAAGCTATTGATTTGGTATATTTTCTAGTTTTTTCTTAATGAAAAATCAATGATTTAATGAATTGTTTCTCCAAACGATCTTTAAACAGGTATTTTAGCTTGTAAAAAATTTTCTGGATTTGACAAATATTTCAAACTTATAAAAAAGGCATTTACCAGCATATTTTAAAATCTTCATTTAATATTTTAATTTTTAAAAATCAAACAAATAATTTGTTATATTTGTACTACAAATAGACAGATATATTTTGCAAAAATGCAGCATTAGAAATGATTTAAAAAACTATTTTAATAGTTTGTTGAATAATAGGTTTTATGTTTATTCAAGAAAGGACTTTAATTAGATCGATTATCTAGTTAAAAATAAAATATTAATTTTTTTATGTCTTTTAATAAGTTTTTCTTAATAATTTAATAATTTTTGTTTTCATGTGTTCCATAAATTAGATTAAAAATGATTTTTAAAATTAACTCTATATGGCTGCTTGAAAAGGCTAATTAGAATTAGCATTTGTTTCTGTATTTTATCCATAATCTGAAATAAGTTTGCTGTTTCACTTTTTTATTTCAATTCACTTGTTTAAAAACTCTTTTATTTGATTAAATATAAATTTACTTTTAGGGCAATATTCTGGTAAAAGCAAGCCCCTTCCAGAATATCATGTTAAAGTTGCTGGATTTGATGAAAAGGTAATTTTTATGATATCCTTATTCATACATTTTGTTTGTATAATTAACATTTTCTTACATCAAATTAATATCTTCATATTTTATTTTATTTGGCTACTTCTTTAAGTACTCTTTTTCATAAATAGAAAATAATGTTTCTTTATTTTAGCTGAAAATTTTATTTTTTATTTCAGGTTCTTGTGTTGAAGTCTATAACTGTGCCACAACGTATAACCATACGAGGCAATGATGAAAAAGAATACAAAATTCTTGTAAAGTCTGGTGAAGACTTAAGACAGGATGTTCGTATACAGCAGTTATTTTCAGTTATGAATTATATTTATTCCAATGATGTCCTTTGTTCAAAAAGACATCTCTCTTTACGTACCTATAAAGTTGTTCCTCTAAATAACAGGTGATTAAAATTTCTTTTTGTCTATACTGTTAATTTTCGTTATTTTTGAAATGGCTTAAAAATTACTTATTCAAAGACATTTTAGGTAATCTATCTGAAAAGTTTTTTATATTTGAATTTTGAGTTAGGATTTCATTTAGTCAGTTTCTTGTTGATAATGATTATTTTATCAATATGTAATACAAAATACTCTTCACCTAATTAGTATTCAAAATTTTTAGATTCGGTTTGATAGAATGGGTAGACAATACAACAGTTCTGAAAGACTTTTTGGATGATGGGATGTCTGAAGAGGAACGGAAAAAATTTTATGCGCCTAGGTAAAACATTGTGTTAATATTATAATGACATAAGATGTGTCCTATATGATATTGTTTTGCTCTGTTTAGAAAAATATATAACGAAATTTCCTAAATAAATATATTATCTTGATGCAGTTTCTTTTCATAAAAAAAAATACATGTTCTTTACTTTAAACCATGGTATGGTATGGTTTGGATTCTTGGCACAAGGTCCAATTCAGGACAAGCTGCGCCATTCACGAGGATGTTTAAAAAGTTCCATTATAAGAAGTATGTGTTAAAATGTTAGTTTTAATTATACTCTGTGCCAATAGATGGTGCCATCAGTTCAATATGTATATTATATATAGGAGTGCTCACTAAATAAATTAACTACTCCCCATGCTGTCTCCAACACAGGTATGTGACTGACTCATTTGTGTCTTTATTCTTGCTTTGCTGCTCTGATATTTAACTCTGATTTGTTCAGTATGCATAAAACAAGGATGCATTATAAAAAGTCAAAGCTGAAGAATAACTGATTTAAAACGATTCCGTACAATAATAATAATAATAATAAAAAGTCCCAAACTTTAAATACTATGAAAAAAGCCAATTGCCTTTTAAAAGTCTTTTTTATGGCCTTAAAAAAGCCAATGGCCTTTTAAAGTTTTGAGTGAGGTTTCTCCCCTACTAGGTCCCGTAAATTACACGAATTAAAGTGAGTGAAATGATCAGAAGTAAAATTAGGACATTGGGTAAGAATACTTTAAACAATGGAGTTTAAACCAAAGTCTGCTTAAGAATACTTATTCATGAAAATTCGTATTGTTCCCCATTCATCTAATTTATAAAAATGAATTTTTGTCTATTCGTACCTTTTGCGCGTTCAAGATTGCGATGAAACTTGGACAACTTTTTGCTTGCACCTGCGCAAAGGTTATAGACATAGTAACCTTAAGTAATGCTCTACCATGCCATTTAATCGATTCTGATGAAACTTTACCAGTGCAAACAGTAATTCTTCTAATTATTCATTGAATCGACAAATGATATTTTGGTTATACAAGCGTACATTATGTTGGTTGCTTCGATAAAAATATGCTTGCAAAAGTTTGTCACTTAATAGACCAACCAACGCAGCATATAGAAATAAACCAATTCGAACTTCTAAAACAAACGAGGAACGACAAGCGGACAATAAAACAGATCGTTTACGAATTACAAATTCGCGTGCCTCTGAATCTCAAATTCAACATGCGGCAAAAATCGAAGACAGTGTTTTATATCCTACGTGATCACACATGTCAGAATCAAAATATTTCTGGCATGAAGTGAGGCAACTATGCTAAACGGAAAGCTGATGGGATAAGTTGTGCTTATTTCACGCATTCCCATTATTCCCTAAATGTCTTTTGATTTAAAACAACTGCAGTTCCCCATTCGACTAGCATTCTCGATGGCCATTAACAAAGTGTACGGATTGAACCTAGAAAATCCATGTTTTTTTCAAGGTCAGTTGTATGATGTATGTTTGTGGGTTGGGCAGCCATTAAATTTATTTGTTCTCGCTGAAGAAAGAAAAACAAAAATATTGTTTATCCTAAATCCCTTGAATAATGTAGTAAAAAAAGTAATTTAATATTATTTATTCTTCTACTTTAAATATTCAATTAATGTATTGAATTTCAATTAATGTATTTATTACCGATAAGAAAATAAATATCATTCTTTCTATCATTCCTGATTAAACAAAAACGCTATTTTAACTTTCAAACGACATTTCCAAAATTATTTCTTCTGAAGCAGCTACACGCAATTGGGTACCAGCTAGTTTAATATTTAATTTTTAAAAAAGTGACGAAATCAGTATAATAGTTGTGATTTCTACAAGGTTTATAGTTTTACCAGTTATTTTTAAAGTATAAATGGTGAGCGAGCAATTAATCGCCCAAAACTTGTAATACCCTTATAAATGAATATATATATATATATATAGCCAATGTAATATTATTTAAAAAGTATTAGCGCTATTTTGGGTTTTTTTATAGATAATCTTAGAAAATAAATATAAAATTCCAACAACTGACTAAAATATTTTAGAAAATGTAAAATAATTTCAACTAACGGATAATGATTTACTTGCTAATCATTAAAAAAAAACGAACGTTAAATCAAATTTTGGAATAATCCATTAAGAATTTAAATAATATATCTGTTTAGGAAGATTCTCCATTTATATTTAATAATTTGAATAATAAAACTTTGATGTATGTTATATTTGTCTGCATATTTTTAGAGACACCTTCTATTACGAAATTTATTCATATATGATTAACATCATAGTAAGTAATAATAATTATAAAATGTATAATTATTATAATTTTGTGTGTTTTCCCCTTTATAAATATGTTTTTTTCTTTTTCTGAATGATTTCCCCTTATTTCCTTTTCCCTAGGGATGCTTCTCTTGTTATACATAAATTTCTACAGTGGGAAAAATCTACTCAACATCCTCTTCTTCTATATCCAGTTTTATACCAGAAAAAGAGTCGAAAGGAATGTGTTGATAAATTTCAAGAACTTGTAAATTTAGTTCCTAAAAATTTGCTCGTGTAAGTAAAATCGTCTGTTTCTATATTTCTTCGTAGATCTAACCCTTTTACGCTCGAGAGGCGATTCTGAATAGGTTTTGTAAATGTGTTCCTTAACTGTAGTTCTTTCGAAGGAAGTGTAAAATATCGCATAAATGAGATAATGGAAAGTACTTTTAAAACTGCGATTCTGACTATACTTAAAATGCAGCACCCATAGTTAATACAGTTCTGATGTTAATTCGGATTCGATGATTGTATCAAAAGTGTGTGACACCTGAGATAAAAGAGATAAACATAATTTATTCATATTCAGTAGTTTATAGAGTCTCCATATGAGACAAAAACAGATTTAACCCTTCTGGGCATGCTTTCCACAAGTGTTTGGTTGGTGGACAATCGTAATTTCTACCACTCGGCTTGGAGAAGATTAAGTTCTTTCACCAATTTTGGATGGTTGATGTCCTCCTTATTTCAGTGATTCAACTTGTCTCAGAGGCTTCCTATAGAATTTAAATCTGGATTGTCCGATTCACCCCTCCCCTTTGTTATGCTACCCTTCCCCATCCATGGGATACCTCGGAACAGGACAGGGGTCGTTGTCATTCTGGAAATAACAATGATCCTCCCCATAAAATTGCCACAGCGTAGGAAGTACATTGGTGTCTAGAATAGTGGAATTGGAAGTGGCGATGAGCTTACCATGAATTGCGATTACAGGTCCCAGTCCACATCAAGAGAATTCATCACCAGATTATAATCTCCCCTCCAAACTTTACCGTAATTAAATGCACTCTGGGAAAAGACATTTTCCACGCATACGTGTGACCCAGACACTGCTATGCAATTGGCAGAGCTTGGACCTTTATTCAACGTTTCAGAGAACCGTTTTCATTCATCTGCTGTCCAGTTTCGACTTGCCCTGCACCACCTCAACCGAGCCTCATTGATAAGGAGTAAGAGAAAAATCCTTCGTTGCTTGTCCTCCCCCTTCTGAAATCTCTCAATACATATATTCCTTTAGTCAATTAAAAAGGTATTAATGACTAAAATGAAAATTTTGATATCATGTTTAATATAAGTCTCAAAAGATATTGACTGGAGATTATTTAAGATGAAATTGTATATCGTAATTTAATTACTTTAAAACCACCATGAATATGTATGATGATTATTTTCAATTTATCTGCTGATTGATCAAAACAGTAAGGGTATTATTCAACTGACTAGATATAATATTTATGATTATGAGAAAATATGCTCTTCTTTAAATACATAATGATGGCATATAATCCTTCGCTGGTTTTATTTTCATGATCAGTAAACAAGAAAATATTTTTTTTTAATTCACTGATTAGAATATCTTGTGTTTCATATCATTATCTTATTTCCAACGAAATTTTTTGAAAATTTAAATCCTTTAAAAATTTTAACAGTATTGAATTTGTTTCAGAAGATTTGAGTCAGTTTAAATTTAGATAAGCTTTTATGTTTATTTATATTGGAAATAAAATCAAGAAAATCTAACAAATCTGTCAACAAAATTATATATATATATATAATTTT
>JAOUZG010019008.1:1550683-1562481 GCA_026289955.1 Argiope argentata | reverse complement strand
ATATATATATATATATATATATATATATATATATATATATATATATTGTATAGCTAGTAGTAGAAGATGTAGCAACAGATCAAGACACTTGATATGTAATAAGTGAACATTTGTGAGAAGAACAAGTTTTATTTAAAAATTAAATGAAATTCCTCTATTCTGCAATGTTAATGTGGGAAAATATTGTTTTTATTTTTTTTATATTAAGCAATAATTGAATTTGCAACATTTCAGAACATGATGTTGTTTTTTGGGATGAGGTTCTTTGGTGTCAACAAAAATCCATAGGCGAAAAATAAAAATTTTAATCCCTAGTTGAAAAATAAAAACTTTATTACCTGCACAAGCATCTAAAAAAATCAGCTTTTAATAAGGTATTACCATTGTATTTACAAAAGCTCCGATTAAAAAAAGTTAACAACTACAGCAATTAAAACCTAGAAAATGTCATTTTGAGCATTTGATTATATGAAATGAATAAATAGGAAATGTGAATTTTTTAAAAATAATAAATGTGATACAATGTTTTTTTATCGTTTGCAATACTAATATTACTAATTCATTGAAACAATTAAAATGAATAAAAATATAATTTAACTTGCACAAGCACGACATGCTCGTGCTTGACCATTCAAGAAATTATGTTTTGACATGATACATTGAAATATACATAGCAGATTTCATTTTAATCTATATTTGAAACATGCTTGTCAGTAGCTATATAATTAACTGAAGCTGATTTCAAAAAAATGATTTGGACAATTATCATTTGATCAGCTGTTTAATAATATGACAGTGTAGTAGTTACATAATAACTCTACTTCTTTCTCTTTTGATACAACAGTTGGTGTTATCATAAAGATGATGATATATTTCCCATTAATAAATTGTATTCCAGTGAGTGTGATATATTTTTGTGTTCATTTTGTCTCGCAAGATTGCTACTTAAAACATAATTAAATAACTGTTCTTGAAACATGTCTATCATTTTTATCTACTTCATAATGAAGTTATAAAGTGTCTTGTCACGCTACAACTGATTTTTAAGTTGTAGCTATTAAATCAAAATTTAATAATAAACTGTTTCTGTATTGAAATTCATAGAAACATATAATAATTCATTTTTTTAATTATAGTTCTTACATGTTCCTGAATTAGTGCCATTTAGGCTGACTCCTCAATACTTGCAGCTGATGGGTCCTTTAGGAGTGAAGGGCATTTATGAATCTACTATGATTCACACATTATCTGCTCTCTGCAATAAGCGTGATATATTACTCAGTGTAATGGACATTTTCATCAAAGAACCAACTATAAATTGGGAGGTAAAGGATTTATTTCTAAATCAAGGCTAATAGAATTTCATTTTAGATACATTTTATAATTTTCTTTTCTGTTTTAAAATGTGGAAATTCAGCGTAAATTCTTAAATGGCAAATTTAATTCATATAACAAAACATATTATATTGTAATTATATGTTATAATGTTACATTATAATTATGATTGTAAATTTTTTGAGGAAACCTGAAATTTCTTATGTATTTGAAATGAGAAGTGTAAAATGAAAAGATTTTAGGTGTAATAGTATATGATTTTAATTATATTACGGAATATTAATTTTAACTTTATAGTAGTGATTGAGTAGATGGTTTCAACTTTTCTCAGGCAAGTATAAAATGTTGAAAATAATAATAGCAAATATTTTAAGTGAACAAATCAGAGTTAAATATAAGAGCAGCAAAGCAAGAATAAAGACACAAATGAGTCAGTCACATACCTGTGTTGTTGGAGACAGTGTGAAGAGAAGTAAATTTATTTAGTGAGCAGTCCTATATATAATATACATATTGAACTCATGGCGACATCTATTGGCACAGAGTATAACTAAAACTAACATTTTAACATTAAGAATTTCCACGTTTGATTTATTTATATGAACTTGTTTTAAATTTTGACCAACAAGGTTTTATGCACGGAGAGTGTGATATGAATGCTATTTACACTCTATAACAAAACAAACAAACAAACAAAAAACGACACAACAAGAAGTTGTCCTATTGAGACGAAAATTGGTGGATGGGAAAATAATGTACAGAATAGTAAATAATTAAAATCGCAGAACAATTGAAAATTTTTTTTCAGAGTTACAGTAACAAGTTCAATAAGGTGTTGACCCGCCTCTAACCTGGATACAAGCTGCCACACGGCTTTGCATAGACCGATAAAGCTTCCAGATGGTCTGCGGTATTTCCTACCAAATTCGCTCCAGTTGTCGAACGAGGTCATCAACATTCCTTGGCAGATCCAATCACCTTCCCATCATATCCCAGACGTGCTCGATGGGAGAGAGATCTGGCAGATCAAGGAAATCTTTGACAATTCAAAGCAACACATGCCGTATGTGGTATGACATTGTCCTGCTGAAAAACCAGCCGAGGGTACTGCAAAAGGAACGGTAGCAAAACAGGTCTTAGGATGTCGTCGACATACCTCTGTGCAGTAACTGTACCTCTAATGACGACCAAAGGGGTCCGTCTATCAAAGGAAATGGCAACCCAGACCATAATGCCTTGTTAAGGGCCGGTGTGGCGTTCAATAGTGAAAACAGGCATACCCCCTCGACCTCTGCCCTGGGTGTCTCCAAACACGTCTTCAATGATCGTCAGGGCACAGTTGGTAGCGGGATTCGTCGCTAAATACTATACGTCCCCAGTGGGAATCATTCTAACCTGATCGAGCCATGCACCACTGTAATCCGGTACGGCAATGTGCAGGCGTGAATGGCAGGTGGCGGAACGATCGATTTAAATTTCGCTGTCTAAACCGTCTGCGAATGGTCATGGTGGACACTGGTTTTTGTTTGTACGTCTGATAGTTGATAGAGATGAAGGTGCTGTGACAGCCGATCGGACAATCACTCAGTCTTCACGATTTGTTGTGCCCCTAGGTCGACCGCTATCATCCTGACGCTGAACTCTGCCATTTTCCACCCATTCTTGCCAGCATCTTCGAATCGCCGCATCTCTTCGACTCAAAGGACGAGCGATTCTCTGATTTGTCCAACCGGCCTCTTTCAATCCAATGATACGACCTCTGTCAAACTCTGACAGTTGCTCGTAATGAGTAAGAATCCTGCAGCGAGGCATTTTTAAGGTGTACAAAGGTAATCTGAATCGCAATCAAACCGACAGTTTTAACAGCCGTTAAAGAATTGCTCCTTATATACATCTGCTGGATACGCATTTCCGATGCGCTGGAGATCAAACTATTCATTCATTGGACACCAAAATTAAATAATTTGCATATATGGTCAAAACATTCTTGCATACGAAATTTCAAAGCAGTCGGATAATTGCTTCTTGGTGCATTGATTTTTTTTTTTTGTTGTTTATAGAGTGTACCCACACTTTTTTTTAAAGGGTTGTCAAGTGATAACAAAGTGTCCAACCTTGGATATAAATTTGAATTTAGCCTGCAATGTATTGTATTAAACATAAATTGTGTGATTTTATAAAGGGAATGAAGTTTTACATAATCTAATAAAACTAAATGTTATGCAAAAGAGTCAAAGAGTGATAATGAGAAAGTTTATATGCATTTTCAGATTCATTCTTTTACAGCCTTTTTTTACTGTCTCACTACCACTCTTCTATAATAAAATATAGAGAAAGTTTTAAATTACAAACTTCAAACTTGAGGTTTTGTTTAAACACCATTATTCATATTTTCCTGAAGGTCAGAACTCACATTTTTGGTATTATGTCTATTTATCTGTGAATATGATTGCTCAAAAAACTTTGAATTAGATTGAATAAAATTTGGTATGTGGAATTATGATTTTTTAAAACAAAAACCTCTCAAATGAAATCTGTCTGTCTGGACACAAGTGAACTCAATAAATGTGAAATGAAGAAATCTGTATGAATAGTATTTGTATGCAGATTTAACATTTGAGATGTAGATTTATGCAGAATGTGGAACCAAAGCCATTGAGTAGTTGACTATCTATTGTTTTGCATTTTCATTAGCATATGAACACAAAAACAAAATATGAAATTTGATGTCATTTTATTATTGCAATTCTAGTTCTGTATCCAATTTTGATTTCATTTTGTTGAAAAAAAATAGGCATCCAAAATGTTTATTGGTTTTATAGCACTTGTGTATTGATTGTATCAGAACCATTAACTGAGAATTCACATTGTTAAACTTCATCATAATTTTTGCTTGTCAATGGCATGCAGTTAATAATACTCTTTTATTAGATAGTATACAAGAAATTTCCAAAGGAAGGGGCACTCTCTCTGGTTATAAAATGTTTTCAAAATATGACTACATTTTTATAAGAGTTTTTTTTCTTGTCTTGAATATTTAACATTCATTTGATTCTTTTTCTGTATGAATTTGGTACATTTGACTTTTCCGGATGATATAACAAAATTCAAGTATTTTAAATGTATAAAAATAAAACTACACCTTATATTTGACTTAAAATTTTAATTAAATCTATAATATTGTAAAGAAATCGTAACTTGATCTCCTTTTTGGAAGAGACATGTTCGAACATTGTTACGTCTAGCCAGCGGTGAGACTATTCATCCTTTCTTGCGCATTGTGTTTCTCCCTTTTAGTATCACCCTTCGGACTTGAATGGAGTCAGATAATGGAACACACATGCTTTCGACCCTTTGAAGCCTGGGACTGTGGCGAGACACAAGATGGGACTATTTCTTCTATGGATCACCCAAACTGGGATAAAGTTCCGATAATGAGCAACACATGCGGGAAGATTCTGTTAAGGGGTGGATGTTTCAAGAATATTCCCACGACATAACGGCGCGCCATTGGGAGTATTTCTGAATAATGATTAGACGATCGGCATCTCCAGCGCGCCAATGCGAGCCTGAGAGGCAGAACTTCACTAATGTTAAAATGGAAGGTTTTGGTAGAAGCGGGAGGGTCGAGAAGCTGAGCCGGTGGCCGAGACAAGCTGATCCAGTAGACGAGACAAGCTGATCTGTCTAGAGACTGGATGAGAGCTGATACGACAACGAGACGAGCTGGAGTTGAAGAGATACCACGTGATCTCGAGTTTATTAAAAAGATCAACCGAAAGTAATTTGTAGATCTCTGGAGCTACACACCGTAGCCGGATACGCGGCCAGCCTGTGAGTCGCGGTATTAGATGTCGGACTGACAATTCAGTTGTAAATATTTCCCAGCATTTAACCTAGAGGACCTGTTGTTGTTTGTGTTATTGTATAAAGCTGTAAATAAAACTTTTGTGATTAAAACGCTGCCATTTTATTTGATCGACCAGGATCAAGTCATTACAATATATTGTAAAAAGAATACATTTTGGGAAAATATTCTTTAAATATATCAATATAAATAATTATATATTAATTTTCAATGTGTATACAATGGAAATCTGAGGGTTCTGCATTAGACTAACCACATAATCAGAATGTATGACTTGCATCTATGGACCCCCAGTCAAGAAAGCAGATATCAGTGCTGTAGGCCTTGGATCATATGGACTGTCATTCCACTAAGTTTAGTTTATACAGTATAAATGGCGATAAACCTTATATTTTAAACATTATAAACTATATAGAAATTTTATTTATTTATATTAATTCTATTTTCATTAATTTTTTTTCAAATTATCCTTACAGGCGAATGCAAATAAACAACTTCAAGATTTAAGAATGAGTTCGGAAGGTAAAGAAAAAAATTCTTGTGCTTCTATTCTATCACTCAGCATTTTTTAATTAATATTTTAGGCAAAAATATCATTTACTTATACTTTTCTTCATTTTGATGTTATATTAAGCTGTATTTTTTTCATTTAAAAAAACTATTATAAAATATGGCTATTTTTTATATTTGTCCATTATATGATTTCTGATTTCATATTATAAGAATGTGTATAACATGTTAACTGGGTATGATGAAATATTTCAATGTAAAAATGAAACAAATATATTAATTACTTAATTAACAGGTTAATGAATCTTTTTTGCCTGTTTCACTAGTTTTTTTTAAATTTATGTAATAATTATTACTGGAGATATTCCATATAAATCACCCAAAAAGCAAAATTAATATTTTGTTTTTAAAATTCAATTCTTTAACTGCTTTATATTAGACTATTCTTGAAATCTTCTATTTAAATAAGCTTTAAAATTCTAGTTTGCTTATAAATTAGCTAATTTTGCTAAATTTAATTTCTTTAAAGTTATTTTTAAAAATTTGTGAGCTTAAAATAGTTTCTTTTTATGCATTAATAACAGTTGATTTATCAATGCAACAATTTTTCAATACTACAATTTTTTGTTTGTTCAATTTTATTAGATTTATCATCCAGATTTTTGTTTGTTAGAATCCTTTCCAGTTAACATGTATATTTCTTTTTCTTTATTTTGAATTTTTAATGCTATTTCAAGCCTTTTATTAATTGGAGACTTTCTTTTTTTATTATCATTGTATTCATGAAAGACAGTTTTTTATTTTTATTTTACTGCACCAATTTTTTAATTTGATTTTCCCAGTGAAAAAATATTGAATAAAGCAATAACGCACATTCCCCCCCCCCCCTTCTTTTTTATTGAAGTGCATGCCCCAATTAGCACACATTAATGGCTCAGTTATTTTCCATGTATTTCTTAGAATCTAGTTTAATGTATAATTCATAATATATTTCTGTAGAATATAATATTGATAAAATTTAAAAAAATAAAAAAGTTTAATTAATTGTGGAGTTAAAATTGCTGTTTTGTACAGTGTTTAGTTTCTGCTTCTGAATTTATTTGTGTCTTTATGATACTATGTAATTTCAATTTTTTTAAAAATGTTTTTAAGTTATGATTTATTTCTTATTCTATTATAATGGATGTGACTTTTTCATTTGTCTGCTAAAATCAATAATTAATTTTTCATATATTTCTCTAAAATATTTAATTATTAAATGCTGCATATATTTTTAGAATATGATAAACTTTGGACTTTATTTTATGAGTATTAGAAAATGTTGATCTTAAAGACTAAAATTAATTCAATTTTTAGTATTAATACAATTGAATTATTTCAAATCAGATTTATGTAAATTCAAGGCAGAAAATTATATCTGCTTGTTCTGTAATTTATCCTTTTAGGAACAAAAGAAAATTGGTTTCCAAAGCAAAGAATAGCCATAGCTAGAAAAAAATTAGAAGGTGTCAATCCATGCTATATTACAAGGTGAGATCCTAGCACCATTTATATTTTTGCAGTAATTAACATAAAATGGGAGGGAAATGAATTTTTTTTATAAATTAAGTTTAAAAATATAATTACTAATATGCTGTTAATTTTAATTAAATATTTAACTTTAAAATATATGTTTTTGTTTATTTTTCCTGCATCTTAACCTCTCAGTTGCAAAGATTTACATAACTGTAAATAAGTAAGAAGAAATCATGAAGGTAAAATAAGAAAATTTTTGCAAGAAAATTTTTCTGCTTGACATTTATATAAATTTTTTTTTATCTAATTATCCTTCAGTTTTAGATTTATTTTCAAATCTTTGGGTAGACATTTTTTTTTTCGTTTATAGAAAACCTTTAAAATCTCAGTCCAACACCTATAGATTTGTGATTTTTTTTCAATCCTTTTTTCTTTCAAACTATATTGCAGAAAGGAATTGTGCTTGATTATTACTGATGTTTATCTATTGAAAGTTGTGGCAGAGAGATTTCAGATCACTAAAAAGCCCTTGTGTTACCACTAAGTGAAGAAAAACATATTTTATTTATAATTCCCATGGGGGTTTATTAGCATAGAAAAACAAATATTAATATTTAGTTGGTAGATTTTAATATTATCTGTGAAATAAAATTATTAACTAGTTGGTAGATTTAAATATTATTTGAGAAATCAAATTTAAAGGCTATATATATATATATATATATTGCTGCAGTTTCACAGTTTATAATTACGTTACCTATAATATTTTTTTTTTAATTTAAGGTGAACTTCAACATTATTGAATAAATCATAAAGCATAATATTGGCTTTTTGCATTTTATTTAAAACTAACAATTGTAACTGTAATTTCCCTTTCATGTATTTCTGTGTGAAAGGAAAAAATAAATTGCATTATAATGATTTATTAAATAGCAAAAAGTATAAAATCTTAGTTGTTATTTAATAGAATGTAATTATAAAATGCTATAAATATATAAAGTTTTTTTCAAAGAAAATTACATCATTTATATCCTGCTGTGATCAGTAGGATATAAATGATTTTGTCTTTCAGATTTGTGACATTTTACTAGGGCTTTTTGGTGGTAACCTTTTTTCCTACCTATAGGATCTAAATATACACAAATGACAAATAGTAGTTGTGCAAGTAGAGCTCAACTTTTTTCTTCAATTGAAACAAACTTAATTGAAAAAATATTTTTTTTCTAAGATTGACTATCATGATGTTTGCCATTATTACCTATGTCTCCTTCCATTAATTGGATTAATAGGGAATTATATCGTGTTAGAAACTTGATGATTTTGTTACAACATAGTTTGTGGGCCACTTATGCTCATTCTCAACTTTCGTGAACTGCTCTTTTGTTTGACGGCATCAATACATATGTGATAATCAGATGGAGCCGAGTCTGGACAATATATTGCCACCTGCTAGACAATTTCTGAACGAGTAAATGTGTTTTAAATTTGTTTTGCTGTTGGTGGACAAACGTTATCAAACAACAATATCATCTTCCACTTTCTTTGACCCGTAAATGGTATATTTTCCACCAGAACATCATTTAATTTGATCAATTAGGTTCAGTAACATTCAGTTGTAAAATTTTTACCAGATTCCAGAGCTCCATTGTAAATTACTCTTAGTATGAATATTCGTTTTTGCTATTGATGTTGATGGAAAATCAGAAATAGCCCATGTTTTTGAGTTTAGGATTGTCGTATAAAATCCACTTGTCATCACCTGTAATGATTTTATGCAAACATTTTTTTTTTCTTT
Source organism: Argiope argentata (assembly GCA_026289955.1). Classification (NCBI taxonomy): domain Eukaryota; kingdom Metazoa; phylum Arthropoda; class Arachnida; order Araneae; family Araneidae; genus Argiope; species Argiope argentata. The sequence goes on along the minus strand of JAOUZG010019008.1, from coordinate 1,553,458 downwards.
TTCATCAAGAAAGTAAATCCATACAGATATCAACTCTTCGTTTTTTTTGTATTCTTAAGAGTAACTCATTGTCTTAGATTTTATATATTTCCAATAGCTTATAATCGAAGTGATATTGCTTGATGAGTAACTATTCTGCAAACTGGACTTTTATCCTGTAAAACTTAGAACTTCTTTATCATCAATTCTTTATTGTATATGTATTGTTCTCAAGACTGAAATTTATATTGCAAAACCTCATAAACCATTTTTACTTTGAAATGGCTTCTAGAATATTCAGTTTATTAATTCCATAGTTTGAGCTGCATCTATTTTTTTCCATTTGAAAACAGAATAAATATGATTTCGCTAATGTTGCATATTGCCATCCATTTCTTATAAAATTGATACACATAGAATAACAGATTGAACTTAAAAAACATCACTGAAACTTAAAAAACATCACTTAGTTATATATATTCAAATTAGTGGACAAATTAATTGCTTTAAAGTACATTTTTAATGCAATTAACTTCAGAGCGGAGTTTCTTCTAGATGAGGAACAATATTTGAAATGGATAAATATTCAGAAAACTTTTTTTCGATATAAAATGTTATTAACAGATATTGTTTCTATTTCTTTTAGAAAAGAACTTCAACTAGGTCATAGCTCAAAAGGAGAAGTTTTTAAACGTATGGAATCAGTTTGCTTAGGAAATTCAGAGTTTAATATTCGAGCTAGAATGAAGCAAACTGGTCTTACTGTGGAAGAACAGGTATGGCATTTATTCATTAATTTATGTGTTAAATGTAATATTTTTTAATGTATTTCTTTTTCATTTAAAAAATAATAATGTTAAAAAAATTCAGATACTTCGTACTTCATAGATTTTATGATATCTTTAATTTTCTTCATAATTTTAATATTTCAAGAAATTAATGAATTTTAAAAACTGATATCATTTTTCTTTCTAATTTTTTTACTACGGGATTTTCATTTAAATTTGATTATTTTCCCTTACATCCTAGTATAAACATGTCGGATTATTTAGAAATATTTGCCTTTTTCAGTTCTATTTGGAACTCAGTCCTTTAATATATGTTTAATTTGGTATATGTTTTTGAATTGATGTTAATTCTGATTAAAAGTGTTACTGTCTTTTATCAATAATTTTCTAGAAACTAGTGTTGCATTTACTGATCTCTTTATGTAATTAGCTTGTGTGTGTGTGTGTGTTTTTTTACTATCATTTCATTTAATTTTTTGGAAAATTAGATTATGTCATTAGTGAAATTTGTTCAACCACCATTTTTTCAGAAAAATATTTTAATTTTATAAATAACATTCCTTTAAATATTCAAGGAAGTTCCATGTCTAGTAAAGTTTTTCAAATACTAATATTTATACTATTTTCTACTCCATTATTTTTTGAATTTTCAATGAAGCTAATCAGTTATTTTGTTGGGTCTTTATGTTGTGATACTCTTCTTATTAGCAAGAATCTTTTGATTCTTGAGAAACTAACTACTACTAAATCAAGTTGTTGCATCCCTACTTAAAGTAGATGGCTGTTGATCAGTTTGAGATGAATGGGAGAGGAAAGGGAAAATAAAAATTGATTTGTTTACTTTCCTAATTTTTTATATCACAGTTATATTAAATAAAATTTAAAAAGCTGGAATTGTTTTTACAACTTATAGGCTGTAAATGTGGAAACACCAGCAAGTAGAACAAGTAGTAAAATAGTCTAGTGCAATCAAAGTAGCTTTTAGTTAATAATATTGACATTAGTGAACTAAATGCAATTAATCTTAATGGGGTAACAACAAATACGAAGCAGAGAAATGCTTCCCCCCTCAAGTTAGAAGTTGACTACTAAAAGGAAGTAGTATACATTGAGACATTTTTGTAAATATTTGGATGGATAAACAATAGTACTAACTTCATTACATAGTAATTTGACTAACAACTGCTTAGTAGTGAAAAAACGCTCTTACAAATATTGAAATAAATGAAATGTTGTCAAAGTAAATAAAACTGGTTTTAGTAAAAACCGACTATGCATTTTAAATATTATCTGTGGAATTTCAGTTATGGTAATTTGCTCCAGATCTGGCCGCTAGATATCCGGGACTTCAGTTAATCTCGATGGACAATGGAGTATCCGAAACATAGATTAAAAATTATTTTAAGCTACATTGTGACGATATATACTTTTGAGTGCTTCGACATGAAAGTTGTTTTAACAACAAAATATTAACCAGAAGACATAACTATTTCTTATGGCATTTGTATAGGCAAGCTCCAGATTAGAGATTTACAATCTCTTGTTTTAGTAATGCTGTCTAGGGCCAAGAGTACGTCTTATTATGCATGCACCACAATCCTTTTTATGGAGCGGACTTCATTCTTACATTCCATACACTCATCCACCGATCATAATGTAGACAGGAATCGTGGAATGATCACTTCTGATCCACTACCCCTTATGGTATTGTCTCGAGTTGTAGAACTTAATGGTCACGACTGATTTATACGTTCACCAGTGACCTTATACACCGAGAGTCTTCGGCCGCTGGGATTTGAACTCATAACTTAAGGGAATCGAGTCCAACACCCTGCCAACCTGGCTATCCCGACCTTGCCAAAAGACTAAAAGTATAATCGATTTTGCGATTGAATGAAAACATTCTTCTGCCACCTAGAGAATATTTTGTGTGGGAGAGCGACAAGACATTCAAAAATTGGGTTTACAAGAACCCTATATATATATATATATATATATATATATATAT
>JAOUZG010019008.1:1533847-1550583 GCA_026289955.1 Argiope argentata | reverse complement strand
ATAGAATCTTTTTTTAAACACTTTTGATGTTATGTCTTGTTTTAAGCTAATAGGTTGGATAAAATGAAAGATTTTGCTTCTTCTGTGATAGAAAATTTAATATGAGACTTTTTTGTTAGCTCTGCTAATTTTTAAAAATTTTCCTGACGTCTTGGTATTAAGCTAGTCACATATAGTCTGCAAAAAATGTACACTGACAGCGACTACAATTATATAAACTTTGCTATCAAGATACATTGTGCCCTGTTAACAGGGAAATTAACTTAAAATCAACTCATTTGACATTGAAATATTTCATCATACCTGGTTAATAGGTTAATAAAATTGACCGGATTGCTTTTGATGAATTGGAATTCCTACCATTTCTTCATGATGAGCTTTGGGGCTCTTCATAAAAAATTATGAATTAGGAAAAGACCCAAAATGCTATATTCTTATCAAAATAGAATGCATAAAATAATTAATATTTATGAATTAGAACAATTTTCTTATATATATTTATTTTATACTAGCCGCCTTTGGCGACCAGTCGGTTCGCCAGTATTAATGCTCGCTGAAATTTCCATATAATATGTAGTTGTGTCTCATAATAGGTTTTTCAACAAAATATTTTTAAACCAAACAAATTTTGATAATCATATAATTCATTTATAGTATTATTTTCTTCAGATGTTCTGTTCATTGTACTACTCATCTTTCTCTTTCTATCTGTACATTGATTGTCCCGGAATTGATATTTTACTTAAATGGTGGAGCGAAAGGTTTAAAATTCTACGTTTTTATAGAATAATGAGATTCAAATTTTCATAAATGTAAACACACTAAACAAATAAAGACACAATTGGTTTTCAAGAGATGAGAAAGCTTAAAAACAGCTTGGAAAATGCCGCGTTCAGAGGAAGTAATGGTGAAGACACACACACTTCTTTTCTTTCTTTTTTTTCTTCCCTGCCCAGACTTTATTTTGAGCAGGCATAAATTAATTATCCATACAGACTAATGATAAAAGCCACTATTTTTTTTTTCTTTTTTAAACATCCCGTTATCTATGAATGAAAAACAACTGACTTCGCGTATTTCTTTCTAAACAAATCATAATTTATTACTTCCTGCTATCTAACTCAGTTGGTGTGGGGGAAGGAAATGAAGATTTTTGGCGGTAAAGTAAGAAAAGTGTCGTTTTAACCATTTTCCTCGCCGTTTTTTCGATTTTTCTCTCCATAAGAGCCATCCTCGTGTCTTAACGAAAACATCTTTTAAAAAATTAGCCGAATCGGTCGAGCCGTTCTCTAGTTTTGCGCTTAGCAACGCATTTCGAGTTCCATTTTTATTAATATAGATAGATTATCTTCTTATTGAAAATACCTCAATAAATTTTGCAAAATAAAATAAAAAATCCACATTTTTTTTCTTTTCTTTTTATTGTGCAAATTTAAAATTTGTTACTTGTTTTGTAAATATAATTAGACAGTTAAAATACTTGGAAGCTATTTTAAAGAAGGAGAAAAAAACTGTAATTTTAGAGTATAAGTAAATTTTGATGTTCTTTATCATTTTTCCAAATTTTATACCATTTGTGGGAGTTAAAGATGAAAGATATAATCTTTTCTCTCAATTAGTTTAAAAATTCTGATTGAGTCTGACAAATAGAAATTTGTTTACTGTCACAAGCATTTAATTATTTCTAAATACAAGCCAATAAATTTGATTTTTTTTTAAAAAAATATTTTTTGTTGTTAATTTTAATATTTTTAAAAATGTATATTCTTTTTCTTAAAATAATATTCTTTTGAATTGAGCACTTCTTTTGATGTATGTATTGTTACTATCTATTCTGTTATTTTGTGAATTTTATTTGTAAACTTTTGATGAATTTCACTGCATTATTATTTTTTTATTTTATAATTATTACTTAATAATTCTTAATTTGATGTACTAGTGTTTGTTATTTTGAAGCTTACTTCTATTTATTCAAACTGAAATATAAATATTTATATAAAATACTTTCAGCAAAATATTTAATAGTGGTGTTGAAAACATTTTATTACTTTCTTGCAGGTGGATTGTCTTATTGATTTAGCAACAGATCCTCATGTTTTGTGTTTAATATATTTTGGTTGGAACCCATGGTTTTAAACAGTATTTTTTATTTTAAAATTAATTTTTATTTCAAAATTGTTTTTATTTTACAGTATAGCTCAGTTGTATTAGAAATGCCAAATCTAAAATAAATTATTTAACATCATAATTCATATTTATTAACTATATTCAGTTTTGTTCTTAGATATTAAATATAAGAAGCTTGTAATACAATTTTATCTTTCTTCCTTTTAAGATACATTTTTAATTCACCTAATCCCTGATCCTCAAAAAAATATTATTTTATTTTCTTTATTTGTTTTTAAATCTGTTTATTAATTGAGTTATAAAAATTGCTTTTGAAATTAATATTAATACTGAAAATAAAAATATTTTTTCTTTTTATTTCAATATATATTTTTTTCTTTGTGTCATGAATATAATTTTGTTTTTAAACTAGTTAATTTATAAATTGTTTATTTATAGGAATAACAATAACAATTATTAGTATTATTATCTGTGTAGCAATACAATAATATGTTTTAAAATGTTGAATAATAATGAATTAGACTTTTTGTACCAAGACATGTAAATTTTGTTAGTGTTTTTAAAACAGATTTAAAGCTGTAGAAATCTTAAATTTGAAAAATTTTAATTGTTAACAAAAAAGTTTGCTAATTTACATTTACTTTATAATTTCCATTTGTCATATTTTCATCATTTTTATAGCAAGCATTTTATATTATATTTTTCATGGTATAATTTTGTAAATTATCTATTTTTATATCATGTTAATTAGTTCAAATTTTGTATGTGAAAGTAAGTATTTGTAAAATAAAAGTCTGAAGGAAAAAAAGAATATTTATCTGGAAATTATTTTTTTTTAACTTACACCTTTTGAAAAATTTTTTTTTAGAAGTTCAAATTTAGTTATTTCTTTACACTCGATGAAAATTCTAGTAGAAACGTTACTTAAATTACATTATTAAACATTTGTAAAAATCAAGGCTATCAATACCTATCAGTATTATTTAGATACTTACTTTCTTACTGAATCCTAGTCGTATCAGACAACCAGTTCGTTTGCTGAGAATGTGGGCTATATTTGATTCCAGATTAATCGTTTAGATACAACTTCATATCTATTATGCCACAAAATCGTCTGACATTAAAGCCATATTTTAATTTTCGTACAAATTCGTTTATTGTGTACGTGAACCTTTCTAATAAAGATCAATTTCATGATATTACAGCGCCATTAAAGATGTAAATGTCCGTTTTGCATATCTTCTAACTTTAGTGATACTATAACTTCACTTTTTCATTCATTTTTTAAATTACACCATATTAAATGGAATCCTTTTCTAATTTTGAACAAAGGGAGAAATAAATATTAAATATGTGATAAAATATTGAAAATGATTTGAATGTCAAGGCAATCATGTTAAAAAAAAGTATTGTTGAAAATGAAGCAAATAAGTTATTGTAAAAATATGTCAAAACTGAGCTTAACTTTCAGTTTATTAAATTTTTTATAAAAATCACTCCGAGGAGCAAATTCTTGCATTGCAAAATATGTATGTTTGGAATTGGGTTTTTTAGCATAAGTTGCGAATATTTAATACGTGTTTTCATAGACAATAAAGTCTGCATCTTCTTGTCACTCTTGTGTGAGAATTACTATTATTCTTAACGATATATATATATATATATATATATATATATATATATAACTTATCTTCAAAAGCAGAGTAAACATACTAACTCTGTTTTTCTATTTGTAAAAGACATTTCAGTTGTGACGTTTAACAGTTGTTGCTTATATACGGGATACTCACATTAAACTTTGTAACAACTAAACTTTTTATTTTGAAATTTGAAACTGCTGTTGTTTCGATTTTAAGTTTGAGAAACACAGGAATAAGAACTCTCGAATATGTACTAAAGTGCATCAATGGAACTACTTTTAACTGCTAACTGAGTGAAACACGAATTTGTTTTTTTTTGTGCGTGTGTTTTCTTGTTTATTGACAAGATTTTTTAGATATTAACTTCTGGAAACCGGGGATAAAAGCCATTGTAGCTATAAATCCCAATACCTTATATCTTTCAAGTTCAAAACAGGAGTACGAATTGCTTTTAGATGTCATTCATTACAAATTAATGTTGAAAATTCGAATAAAAATAAAATATATTTTGAAGCTTACTATGAATTGGGCATTGTTACATGGAAATCTAACCAATCTCAATGAATGAAGGTGATGAAAATATGCAGTATGACGAGAAGAAAGATTAATACTTACAGCAATTTTTCACTCACATTGCAAGATCTGCAATAATTTTTAGTAATGCAGGGAAACTTTCTAAAATCATATGTTTCAATTTTATAAATTTTTAGCTACAATTTGAAAAAAAAAGCACCATTTCCATTTTAATTTAAAGCCCGCTGTCTTTGCTTATTCGTCCAACATATAGACAACATTGTTATTATTATCGTGTTCCGCCTTACAACGGAAGGCGGGGGTGCAGTAGCTTCTGAGGGTGTGGACCCCTGAGCACCCGAAGGCAGAAGTCTGACTTCTAGCTCGCACACATCACAAACCCATTTTACGGGACGGTCTTCATGCATGCATTTCATTCATTCATCCACAGAGCGTAATTTAAATATGGAACAGAGAACGATCATCTCTGACCCTCGGTATTACCCTCGGTATAAAGGACTTTGCGATCACGACAGATTTAACGGGCGCCAGCTACACACACTAGCAAAGTCTGGGCCCGGTGAGTTTCGAACTCGCAACCTAAAGAATAGGAGTCCAACGCTCTACCATCCAAGCTATCCTGGTCCGATTATAGATTGCATTAATTTAGTAATATAAATAAACTGTTGAACCACATCACATTACAACAAAATAAAGCACTGTTTTAAATTAAACGTATACAATAAACATAGAACATTCTGATAGATTTGTTGTTAACTGAAAGTGGCGAAATCGGTTCACTTGTTGAGGGTCAAGATTGCTTTTAATTGTTGAGGCTTTGCCATGATATCACTTTGCGATATCAAATGAAAATGGAAAAGGGATCCAGGCGACCATTGATGATGTATCAAGACACGATAAGATTTCAGTTGAAATAAAATCGGTAAAAATAGACTACTTACTTGTTGAGGGTTGGGAACTCTGCTCTTCTCCCCCCCCCCCCCCCCCCAACGAAGTAGTAAATTTCAAAAATGGGGATGATCAGACGTAAATAACTCTTGCTAATATATCTTGTAGTCAGAAGTTTTCATACGAAGTAAAAATTGGTGAAATCATACCAGTGGCAGGAGCCGGAAGACCTATTCTTTGGTGTTCCTATTTCTTTTAAATAGACTGTACAGGATTTATTTATTATCGTTTTATTTTATAAAAATTGACTTTGAGAAAAGAGGAAATACCTTGAAAATTTATTATTGTGAACAAAATGAATAGCAGATTAACCCTAACAAGAAGAAAAATCTTTTAATCGTATTATTATTATTTTAATCATTAAACTTAATTTTTTGGGACAATTTTTTTAAAGTTTAGTTTTGTAATACATTTTATTTTAAATAAGAATATTTGTTTACTAATTTTTTTGAGTAAAAGAAACTGGTAGTGGCGAGGTGAAGTTTCGAGTACAATTTCAATTTGTAGAAAATATTTTTACTATATTAATTAAAAGGCATTGAAATATTAACTCTTTTACTTGAAAATCCGTTTTGCTTAACATGTAATCATAAACGACTAAATTGATCCTTCTTGAAGTGCGCAGAGAAATCTAAATGATCGGAATTCCTGCAGTGGCGGATTTCCGAACAGGCGCATGAGGCGCGCGCCTCGGGCCTCATAAATTAAGGGGCCTCAAAATTTTGGTCTAAAATAATAATCTGTATTATAAAATATGCATTTATTGTTTCCTGTAATCATTTCTACACCGGATATATAAATATTTCAATCGGGATGATTGTGTAGAAATGATTACAGGAAACAATCCAATTCTAGATTATCATATTATTTACATGAAAGGATTAAAATAATAATAAAAAAACATGAAATTGAATCAAGTCTATTCTGTCTCGTTCACATCCTCTTCGACCCTCTTTTGGTCCCCCCCTTGGTACCACATGACCTTTCCCCTCCTCGGAGATTTGCTATCGTCGTCGTTGGAAGCAGAGGAACGGGTATTAAGTCCAGCTAATATTTTTTATGCGACTAATTTTTTAAAAAAATGTATTAGCCATGCCACCGAAAAGAAAGTTTGAATCGTGTGCTTCGAAACGCAATAGGCAAAAAGTAAAAGAAGAATATGTTGAACGATATCAAAATTTACTCAATAAATTCATTATAACGTTTGAAAAACAAGCTAAAATGGAAAACAAGCCAGAAAGAGTTGTTGAGCAACCTGATAGTGTATGTGTACCTATAAGAACCAATGAGCAAATTGAAATTGAATATGCACATGAAAAAAAAAACAATGAGCAAGCAGAAGTGGAATATGAATTGAAACAAATTAATGAGCGAATTGAAATACAATGCGAATTTGAAAAGGTTGATGAGTGTACTGAAATAAAATATACACAAGAAAAAATCCCTGAGCAAGCTGAAGTTGAAAATGAATTCGAAGAAATTGGTGAGCGAAATGAAATAAAATGCAAGCCTAAAAAGACAGACGAAGAAATTAAAACAGAATATGCACAAGGAAAAACCGATGAGCTAGCCAAAGTAGAATGCGAATTCGAAGAAATTAATGAGAGATCTAAGAATGGAACACAAGAATCAACAATTCGTAATTTTAAGAAACAAAACAAAATAGCTGATTCTGACTGTGGTAAACATTTCGTGGCCACAGAGAAGATACAACTTCCAATCGAAAAGGAAATTTCTTGAGTTGCATTGATTATTTGTCAGAAATTGACAGTTTTCTAAAATTGAATTTGGAAAAATTTAGCAATCCAGTGAGTGGAAATGTCGATTATTTATCTCACACGATATGTGACGAATTCATAAGTTTAATGTTTGATGAAGTTAAGAAACATCTAATAGCTGAACTTCAAGAAGCAATTGTGGACTCTACTCCGAATATATCCCAGGTAGACCAACTTACTTATATTTTGAGATTTGTTAGTAAAAATGGGGACATAAAAATGATTTTTCGGCTTTATTCATATTCAAAACCATAATTCTGATTATTTTTAAAAAAATAATTCTTGAGTTTTTAAAAGAATTGTCTATAGATATTAAAAATTGTAGGGACCAAATCTACAATAACGCGGCAAATATGTCAGGGAAATACAGTGGACTGCAAGCAAGACTAAAACAGCACATAAATACAGCCGTCTTTGTACCGTGCGTAAGCCATACATTAAATTTAATAGGAAGTTGTGCAGCAGAATCATGTTCTGGTGCATTAAAATATTTTGATTTTATTCAGAATTTATATGTATATTTCTCGACATCTACCCGACGAGGGAATATGCTTAATAATAGTTCGGAAAATCAATCTCCAAATTTAAAAGGAATAAGTGACACTAGGTGGTTATCAAGAGCAGACGCAGTTTCTGCATTAAAAAGTAATTATCAAAATATTAAAGAAGTTCTAACCAAAATTAGCACTTCGGATACTGAAAAACCTGTAAGAAAATTGGAGGCAAAAATTGGCAGAATGTTTCGAATATTATGAAACAGCTTTATTAACTGTTTTATGGGATAAATTATTGCAAAGAATAAATAGTACAAGCAAATCATTGCAAGATACACGGTATAATTTACTGCTTACAACAAATCTATTACAGGAATAAGGACAAATATATTACAGGAATAATCGCTATCCGATTTTATAAAGATTGTCCGGACCAACTTCGAAGATATTGAGATCGGCACAATGCATTGACCAAGAACTGGAACTATCGGGAAACACGGATAAGAAAAAGCGTGCAATTGACGAAACAACATTAAACGAAACAAATTTTAGTCCAAAAGAAAATTTTGTTATTAATATACACAAGGTTATTTGTGATGGATTAATTGCAGATCTATCGTGAAGGGGTTGGAATTTACTGTGAGGTTTTATTGGATTTTGGAATTTTTTTTTTATTTTAATGTGTCCGATGTCAAATTTAATGACATATGCGCAAAATATGAAAATGATATTGTATCTAGAAATTTTAAAGATGAACTTGTATATTTTATTGCCCTCATAAAAGAAGAAAAAATTACAAATCCTATTTATATGTACAAATTAATAATCGGAGGACTGCAGTCTACATTTCCTAATGTAGAGACAATTCTAAAAATATTTTTAACTATTTCCATTTGTAATGCAAGTGGTGAACGCTCATTTTCGGTGCTTAAAAGAGTAAAAAAATATTTAAGGAATTCTTTATCCCAATTAAATTTAAGTTACATGTTCATGATGTTCATCGAAAATGATGTAGTCAATTTGTTAGAGTATGAAACTCTAATTGATAAATTTGCTAAAGCTAAAGGTTCCTATTTAATTTGTTTTTAATATACGAAAAGAAGAAACTGCCAGTGTTATTATTACAGTTCAATATATTTCAAATGTTTAACAAATAATAGTATCAATATTAGTTGATGTATTTTTCTTTTTTTTTAATTAAATTCCTTTTTATTATTTTTATTTTTTAAGAAACTTAATTTGAAACAAAATTAAATGCAAATTAATCTACCCGTTAGCTCAGCTTTTCAATAAAAGGCATTGTTTGTTTATTAGAACGGTTTAATTAGTTGGAAATAGTAAGAAAATGACTGTTCAGAAAGTGGGAAAAACGTAAATTCATTAAAATTCGCAACTTTAATAACGTTTTAAAACAAAACCGAACTTTTAATAGCAAAAGAGAAAATTAGCTCCAATCTATAGTAAATGATTTGGTATATAATGAAGTTTCAGGCATGTATCTTTGAAAAATATTGCATAACTATGGTACAAAATAGCGCGTTTTTTAAAAACGCACTCTAAACTTTATCATTATTTTAAATACTGTCCATAGTATGGAAAAATTGATTTTAATTTTGAATTTTATACACCTAATTGTCACCCTCCTTTTTTTAACACAAAAAAATCAGATGCAGAGCTTAACAGAGTGAAATATATATATACAGAGTGCATACTATAAATGTTACTGGAGGAGAGGGGGGCCTCAAATTGAATTGCGCCTCGGGCATCTGAAACACCAAATCCGCTACTGAATTCCTCGACAGCATTAGCTGAATAATAGTTGTCCTAAAAACCGTCACCGGCCACGGTATAAGCCCTTCCATAGGAGGCACATCCCATCATCGATAGGAGTAGCCGACCTCACTCCATTTCTTGAACCGACAGAATGGCAAGAACCAAGCCCCATACCGGAAGCTTCTCATCCCCATATCAGAGGTGGCGGTCGCGAGTAATCTTGACTATCAATGTTCCAGTCAGAGTGTTTGAAGTAAGTGATTAGTCCAATAACCTAAAAAATTCCCTAGACAACAAACTTCTCCCTTTTTTTTGTACTAATTAAGTAATTTGTTCGAAACAAATGTAATAATTGCATTTTTAATTGAATGAATTTAAGAAATTGGTTTATTTATTCGCACTTTAAAGGAAACAATGACTTGAATGGAGAATGGTTGTGAAGAAAACTATAACAATAAAGCCAATCAAACTTTATATAGTTTTAGAAATACTTGTTGAAAACATATGGTAGATTTCTTCGGCATTCTTCTATTTATCAATTCAAAATTAAACAAAACCTCATAAATACTTGTCAAGGTTTTTTTATAGGCAAAGCATAAAATAAAAAAAAGATTAAAATGAAATCTGCTATGCATATTTCAATGTATCATGTCAGAAGATAATTTCTTGAACGGCCAAACACCACTTGCTCGTGCGAGTTAAATTATAATTTTTCATTTTAATTGCTTCATTAAATGAGTCATTTTAGTATTGCAAGCGATCCAAAAAACTTTGTCTCGCATTGATTGTTTTAAAAAATGTCACATTTCCTGTTTATTTCATTTCATATTATCACTTGCTCTAAATGACATTTTTCTAGGTTTTATTTGCTGTAGTCATTAACCTATTTTTTTAAAATCAGAGATTTTGTAAATGCGATAGCAAACGCATTATTAAAAGCTGATTTTTTGAGATTTTCGTGCAGATAATAAAATTTTTATGATTCGCCTACGGATTAAAATGCTTGGTTTTCTCCTACGGGTTTTTGTTTGTGCTAGAAAACCTTATTCCCAAAACAGTATCATGTTCTGACATGATAACAAGTCTTTCAACTTATTGTATACTAAATATTTTATATTTCATGATGTGTTGTAATTTTTCTAGACTCAAATTTATAATAGAAAAGAGGCTTTCAAGAAATATTATTCAACAATCGAGAATGAATAGACCCCCCCCCCCACCCCAACTGATCTAAACCTTAAATGTTTTTTGTGAAGACCAAAAAGTAGTGGTACAATTTTCTCGGTTTCAGGACCAGAGAATTCTGGGGTTGAAACCCAGTTCCACTAGATATCTGGTCGTGGTGATGTTAAGGTTTAAGTCTTTCGGCCGGTATGATACTTAATTTTGAAGAAGGAGTACCGGCTCAATAGTCACCCTTATCATCTGATTTAAGTTCAAAATTACGAAACTCGTCTCAAAATAAACATATCACTTCGAAAACGAGACGTTAATGCTGTCAGACTATGGCTAAATTAGCAGACACTTTCTACCTTAGTCATAAAATCTTGATGTTCCTCCTACAGAGTTCTGGAAACAATGTAGAATTAGGAAGGTTATTGCTCTCTTTTTTTCACCGTCATTTTGTGGTGACTTTCCGAACAATAGGTAATATTTCATTCAAATTGTGGTTATGACATGATCCAGTTCCGTTAGTCAGGAAATGTATATTACCTTCAGATTATTCTCAATATAGTACTAAAATGAGAAGAAGGTAAAGGAGAAAAAAATGCAGCAATTACTACAGGAATAGCAGTAAATTTGCTTTTACAACAAATTAACACATTTACCTTCGTTCACTAAATGCAAATAAATTTTTTAGAATATGAAATTTAGATTAAAAAAGGAACAGTTAAATTATATCTGATTTCATAATTGTGAAAAGAAATTTTTATTCGAAAAAGCGAATTTTCTTTCATGTGCAATTTATACCATTTTTAATGACTAATTCTCTATGCTAGTTTTAACCAAACTCGTTTCCGCTTCCTAAGAAGGAAAAATAGTTAATTCCAAAAATTAATAAATTAACTATAGTTAATAATAATAATTTATAAATCTATAAATTAAATATAGTTAATTTATATATTTTTAAAAATTGCTTTTGTATTTGTAGCTTCTCTAATTTTGGAATTAACTATAAATGTTTTTTTTTTATTTTTAACGTGATGATTACTGTCTGCAAATGGCAACATACATGCTTAAAAATATTGCAAAAATATTCTGCAGTAGAATTCGTTTATTTAGGAGTTATCCAAGATAAGTCAAGGAAGTCACTTCTTAGGTAGTAGGTGTTCACAGAAAAAAGGATTTGCAAAATTTTAAATAGATTTTTTATTAAAAGTTAATTGAAACGTTAGCTTTTTACTCACTAATTTTGCATCGTATTATAACAGAATCCTTTTTTAAATAAAAGTAGTAACTTTAAATTAAAAAAATTGCTTTTATAGGATATCATTTTTATTTCCATACAATTGTTTTCCTCCATTTTATTACATAAAAATATTTTGCTATATTATTATTCGCTGTTTTAGTAATTGCATTTATAACCAATCCATTGCAATGATATTAAATATATTCTTTTTTCTGTATATATAAACGATATTATAGCTATAATTAAAAGCGAAGTTTGAAAAATAATATAAAAATGTATGGATCAATACTAATCTGTCATCATGTTACATAGGAATGGGAATTAAAATCTCTCTCATTCTTATTTATTTATTACTAACTTTTACCCGCGACTTCGTGCGCACGCTAAAGCGCACAACTAATTTAAAAACAATTTATACAGTGCGTACCTGAAATAAATCAAAAACGTAAATCAAGTCCTATTTTTTTAAAATCAAGTCTATTTTATTTATCGATCGAGATTCAGATAGTTACAACAGTATGATACACAAATTTTTGAACTTTTAATTAAAATGAAAACACAGTTGTTAACAATTACAACACACGTGAATTTTCAATGCCGATTGGGGCACCACAGATGCGTGAATTCTCTACGCCATTTCGAGTAACTCAATGCAGATTAGAAATTTTTGGTTTTCTTTATTCTGTATTATTTTAATTCGAAAGCACTTCAAAATGAATCTGAAAGATCGATTAATTAACAATGTTTTATTTAAAATGCGTCAAACATTAAAAAAATAAACAGAATCTTTTGAAATAGTTGGTCGAAAACATGTTAAGTCTAACCTCATAAGCGTGGGAAAACAATTTTTCATTTGGAGGTGGGGAAATGAAGATTTTTGGTGGGAAAGTAAGAACAGTGTCGTTTTTACCATTTCCCTCTCAATTTTTCTCTATGAGAACCTTAATCGTACCTTAATGAAAATAAAAAAAGAATTAGCTGAATTGATCGAGCCTGTCTCGAATTTTGGCGCTTAGAATCACATTTGGCAATTCATTTTTATTTGTATAGTTTACTTTTTATGTCATCATCTCCTTTCTAATGTTCTGTCAATATCGTCTAAGAGGAATATTTTAGACAGAGAATTGACAGCTTATATGAATCGGATGTTGCATTAAATTATAAAAATCAAATGTCTATTTTTATGATTTAAAAAACCAGTGTGATATAAAGAGCGCATTTGTGGTCACCAAAAATAATCAATATCCTTTTTAAAACAATTCTCACATTACTACTGATATTAATTTATGAAGATTTAGGTGTGAAAGAAAGGATCTTTTAATAGTATATAGTCTTATTTGTGTTCGGGATTTCCCTTTCTTAAGTATGGCAACCCTTAGTTGAAAAAATACATTGTGTAACTCGGGTGGTCTGAAATTATAATGTAAGTATTCTTTTCCTCTTTTTGATGCTGAAAGAGCCGAAAATGCTCTCGGATGTTGGAGGATCTCGAAGCGGATGGGCGGCAAAACGGAAGCGAAACTCCTAGAAGATACCATCCAACGGAAACGGATTCGAGGAAGAAAAATTAATAAATGAAAACAACCAAGTCTGCGCGCAAAACTAAACACCGAGCGTTTTGGAGATCCGCGAAGAGCTGAGTCATTAGTATTTGTTCCTTGCAAAATGCGAAGGACGACAAAATTTGGCGATAAATTTGCTCGCTGAAGAGTTTACTCATTTTATCTGCTGGCGAGATTTTTCAGTTAATGGTTCGTTAAACTTGGAATGATTCCTTGAAATGTCATCAGAGAAGCTTCGTTGTAGGGTTATTTAAAACAGACTCGAATTTTTTAATGAAGTTTTGAGGTTAGGGAATCTAAGTGACATAATTCTGTGGCTTTTGCTTGGCGAATTCAGAAATTCTATTTGGAAGCGGCTTTTTTTAAAAAAAATTCTTAAAACTAATTAGTCTAGTTAAAGATTGAAATATATTTAATGAAATAAACTTTTTGTAGAATTTTTTGTTAAGAAGAAATAAGAATTTTATAAAACTTTTTTATTTTTGAAAAAATAAGATTTTGATAATCTTTTTTGTTTCTGAAAGAAAGATATTTTTATAGAATATTTTGCTTTTGAAAGCATAAGAATTTTATAGAATCTTTTGTTTTTGAAAGAATACGATTTTTATAGAATATTTGTTTTTGGAAGAATAAGATTCTTATAGAATCTTTTGCTTTGAAAATAATGAGAATTCATTAGAACGTTCTGTTTTTGAAAGAATGAAATTTTTATTATCATGTCAGAACATGATGTTATTTTGGGAACGAGGTTTGTGACTTCAACAAAAATCTGTAGGCGAAAAATAAAATTAAAAAAAAAACGTAAGCGAAAAATAAACATTTTATTATCTGCACAAGCATCTCAAAAAAAATCAGCTTTTAATAGCGCGCTGCCATCAGCCTTACTGAAGCTCTGATTTTAAAAAAATAAATCAATTTCTACAGCAAATAAAACTTAGAAAAATATCATTTTCTGCGCGGGATTACATGAAATGAAATAAATCGGAAATGGGATATTTTTTTAAACCAATAAATGCGAGACAAAGTTTTTTTTTATCGTTTGCATTCTCAAGTGAGACTCATTCAATGAAACCATTAAAATGAATAAAAATAAAATTCAATTTGTACGAGCACGAGAAATCAGAAATTTAGCGTAGTAAAAAGAATCCTAACCGATATATGTATTTTTTTTGGGGGGGGGGATCCCATTTACTTTAAATCATATATATATTCTCTACTTTTTAAACAGACGACATTCTTCTCTTCGAAAATGTGTCATTTTACATATTCAATAAAGAAAATCCGAAAAATATTTGAAGTATTTGTGTATTATGATTAATTTTTTAATCTAAATATAGCGTGCTCTAAATTTTACCTAATAAGTTTAAAAAATAAAGCCTATGAGACAGAAGCATCAGAGTTAATAGGTTTACAGTAGTTCCCAAACATTTTCGATTCGCTGTGCCTTTTCTGAATCAAGAATTTTCCTCGCCGTTTTAAATAATCTAAAATTACTGACTTAAACTTCAAACGATTAAATTGAGATGAATAGTAATAATGACCTGTTCTCCCTTGTTTTCAGTTATGTAGTTTTCAATAAGTATTTTGCGTATAAAATTGCTAACAATTTTGTAATATTGGATAAAAATATCTAAAACACAGTATAGATCACTTAAAATTAGACTTTAATAAATCTGCGCGGTAAATGAACATAACTTTAGATATTTTTTCTTCTTCAGATCTTTGAATCAAACCAGATGAACTTTATCTTATTCTCTATCTCTTTAAATTATTCTATTACAATGTTTGGAACTAGGGATTCTAATTTTCTTAACATTTTGAAATACGTGATTCTGTCAATTTATTTGTGATCTCAATAGAAAAAAAAACACCTTCTAGATTGATGAAATTGCAAAATTTTAAACAAATTACAGTTGTTGAAAATCTGTCTGTTCTTTCAAGAATATGTAAACTACAATAAGTCAAATACTCTGAAAGATAGATTAATGAAATTGGCCATATGATATTACTGAAAATATCTGTATCTTAATGATAGATCAAGTCTGTTACATTTCAAGTGTCTGTTGATATATCTACCTGCATTTATGAAAGAGATTATATAAAAATGCAAAAAATTTGATTGAGAAATATTAATATTGATTTTTATACCAAAAATTATAAATATGTAATTTAATTTTACTCAAAATCCATCAAAGATTGCACAGTAAATCTGCTTATAATTGCGATAATTCAGAAACACTATAAAGTAGGTAAATGTAATCCGATGTGCAGTTTTTATGTTTCAATTGTAGATTTGTAGTAACATCTGTTATAGAAAGAGGTCCCAAGGGCGTATTCGATTACTTTTACTGTAATAAGAAATTAATTACAAAATATCTTTCATTCTTTGAGCAAGAAAATTCCCGAACTAATGCTTCAGGCATTATAAACAAAAAAATTTATTTTTCCCAATTTTTATATAATTATGATATAGAAAAAAGAAATAAAGATTATAAATTCAGCTAAGTATACAAATATAGATTATTAGTGTTTTCAAGAAATTTAATTGAATAAGAAAAATAAAATCATTTAAAATTAATATTACAATTTAAGGTCGAAAACTATTTTCTATTTCATTGATTTTATTAATAGTAAACTACACCTTTACAATCTGCATCTTTTAAAGATGTTTTTAATTTTTTTATTTATTTTAGAAAGAAATTTTAATTTGAGACGTTTAATAACGGTTATTAAAAATCAAAGTAAATAAATTAAATTTTAAAACAATCATGAACTATTAAACAATTTTAAGAATTAAGAACAAATGATTGAAAAGAAATGTAATATTAAATTATTTAAGAAAAATCCAAAACCAAAGAGAAATTTATTTTATAATTGTGCAGAATTTTATTAAATTAACTTTCCCTTTGCGTTTTAAGGAAGTTCTTAAGAAAAAAATTTTAAGTACTAAAATGAACTTGAATAAACAGAATACATATCGTGTTGCATCTACTACTTAACAATCCCATCGATTACCAGAAATATGAAAGAAGAAATAAACTGAGGAAATAAATAAAATTTAATTTCAATTAATTAAAGTTTAAATAGAAAACAGAATTAAACAAAAAAGTAAATAATCGGTTACTTATTAGCTTTTAGATTAATTCATTGAGAGCTATCTGAAAATAATTAACAATTTTTATTATTCTTAATATATTACAATTTTAGATCTAAAATATTTATTTTAGTATCTACTTTTTCTAAAAGAAAATAAAGCCGACAAAATTCATCAAGTTTTGTTTATTAGTACTCATGGGCTAAATTAAAACAACTATCGTAAAAAAAAAAAAAAACACGACGATTCCGGAAGCTCGAATTTTGGGAAGTCAAGTCAGCTGCTCGCGCGAAAGCAGCTGCAATAAATCGCCGTTTCGTGGTCCCCTGCTACGCGTTGATTGACACTCTTCAGAAAAGCCGCAAGACGTCCGAGT